>JAHWFP010059882.1:0-16915 GCA_023313725.1 Lithobius niger | reverse complement strand
CTAGCCCCCCCCCCCCAAAAAAAATGATTTTATTATCTGTTTCTTTATTTGAACAGAAAAAGTAGGAAGGACCAATTTCCTCTCCCCCTCACCCATCCCCCACAAAAAAAAAGTTGTACACTTCCTTTCTTGGAAGTAAAATAAGTAGGAATGAACAACCAAAACAAACCGCAGTTCTTACTTTGACCACTACGTTCTCTTAGTTTGTTAAACGTCATTGTAACTATCGAACGTGGTTGAGACGCATGCTATCTTGATCCTCACGTTGTAAGCATTAGAAAATGGCCGCCACCGGAAGTACACGCCCTGCCGAGCGATCGTGTGAAGAGTGGCTACTCCAGGGCTTGCAGCTCCATGATTAAACAAAACAGGAATCAACTATAACGTATTCTGCTTACTATATTACCAGCCTAGATGCTATTTTATGGTTATATGATGCAAACTACTCAACAAAAGTTGATGTAAACAGCTAAGTGGCCCACTAAAAACGCGCGAAAATGTGTTATATATCCAATCCAAGATTCTACTATCAAGCACAGTTTTACGATGATTTAAGCTACTGAAATTAATTTTTTGTTCCAAGACCTCTTAAGAATTCATCTCAACTATCGCATACCCCTGGAAAAGGTAATGTAGATGACAATATCTAGTGATTTAGTGATCTCTGCCGATTTTTGAAAGGTAGTCAGTATCGGCCAACCAAGATAGCGGTTCCGGTACCGGTTCCGATACCACGGAACCGTACTCAGAACCGGAACACCACTACCACCGATGTCTAGAGTCAATTGCCATTCAACATCATATTAAGCAAAATGTCACCCTTATGAATATCCAAGGGCCGTCAAACCCTAGTATCATGCACTTAGTCAGCCGCGAGTTGGATGCAGTTCTTTAACGTAGATGAAAGGAAAAAGCAGTTTGACGCAGTCTTGTAATGTCCAGAGCCAACAATCGACACCGGAAGTGAACTTGCCTTGTAAAAACCGGAGGCTACGGATGCGTGCCAATTCAAAGGAGGAAAAATGTTGTAGTTAAAGTAGGAAGATGTAATAAGCGTTCCAATTAGTCCTTAAGAGAGCCTGAAAAGGACAGACGAAGATTTGTCGAAAACTTGCAAGACTAAGGAGGGTCTTCCTTTTGAAAATGAGCGAAAATTGTGGTGAAGATTTCTTTTAATTAGTTAGTTTTGGTGTGTTGATATCACTCCTTTGAAGGGCCGAACAACTCTCAACTTGGTGGCCACTTTACCAGTTTTTGGCTTTGTTTTTACAATTGGTTTATTTTTCGTGAAGTGGACGTGAATACAATTTCTTTGCAACGTTGTTTAGATTTACCGTGATACACTAGTGTGTGTTTAGGCACGCATGTCAGTATACACGTTCTCATTGTCCGAACTTTGGCCGTCCAATGGGGGACGATGCCGACACTACTAATAATGGTTATAACAATATTTTCGTACTTACGCGCCCTCCCACGCCATCCCCATTACGCCCCCAGGCTCCAAACCATAAAAGGTACGCAGTACATATTGTACTGCACCCAATCGTCCAATTTCATAGCTGGTAGCCTTCCCGTTATCTCGGTATTGATGAATAATCACCCTATGGGGTTTAACATGGGGATGAGCGGACTAGCTACCTAGTACTAACAGATTTTCAACGTTATTGAGGGTCAGATTTTGCATTGAAAGCAGCTGAGCTGGCATTCCTACACGAGTTAATTTTTTGTCAGGTGGGTCATTGCTCTCGATTTGGACACAACTTAAGCTTTTGTACCGCATTATTATTCCCCAAGTACCTGAAAAGTACCCAACTATGCTTCAGGATGTAAGACACCGACGTTATGGCGTCGCGCTACAATGGTTTACAACCTCGACAATTGAATTGATGTGATGTTTGTTGCCTAACTTGGCACGACACACTAGCATGTGTCTAGATTCGAATGCGATAAGAGAAGCCTCACATTTGATGCGGTAGATAAGGACAGGCAACATTTCATGGTATCCTACTCATGTGTTAACAATTTCAGATCCCAATGGACAACTTTTATAGCAGTGGTCAGAATGGCCAGCTGCCAGCCAAGTAAACGCTGGACCGAATCCATGGCAGTTTTAAGTCCCATAAGTTTGAGGACACAAAAAGGTTACATGCCGCTTGTGCGTATTTAAATATTGAACTACGTAAAAATTATGTCACACCCGCCTCGCCACCTTGTTTATAGTGACCACATTATCTTTTGCTGCACAGTGCAGAAGATCATCCTTTTTGAATTGCTGCCTGCTTACTTTGGTTCTTAAAATATTTTTTAGAGATGACAGAATGGAATGTTTCGACTTGTCCCTACGTCTGATTCGGGTTTGGCAAATAATTTGTTTTCTGCTTTGCCTGGGTTGTTGGGCAAGGAAATGGAAGCATTGGGGAAAAAAATAGAGTTTTGGCCGGGAGTTGGTCGAAGTGAGCAAGAACCCAGTGGGTTGTTTCACTTGGGGAGTGGCAAGACAGAGGATGTCGCGACGGGTTGGCCCGCGAAGCCTTTGATGACTCTTATACTACCAGAACTGTACGAAAGAAATTCTGCAACGGAACGGTGGATGCATCAGTACAATCCTATTTATTTGTTGGTGAATGTTATTGTTTCCAAATGCTCAAAATTACATGTGTCTTCTTGTGGCTCAGACTTGCATGAACCAAGCGACTGGCTTACTTGCTTGCTGCGTAATGCTCCCGTGATGCCACGCCAGAAATAGGGAAATACGTAGCGATGCGTTGTGCATGCTCCGGGGGGGGGGGGGCCGGGTTGTGAAGTGGTAGATGGGGGGAGTAGGGGGAATGTGTGTCTTGACAGTTCTTGTCTCCAATCTGGCAATTAGACAGATAGTTTAACCCTTTAAGGAGTATGAACGTATATATACGTTGGCAACGATGTGGCCCAATAGAGTAACAACGTATATATACGTGCGGGGAAGTGCGGGTCGAAAAATGCAATTTTCGGTCAAAATATCGACAAGAGAAACACTGAAATTCGCTACCTGATATGTTGTGCATCGATTTCTGTAATTAAAATGTTGTTACCGATGTCTATAATTTAATAAAAGCACTTTAGTTGAGTGTAGTCTCACCAAAAACTACAAAAATTTCGCGTTTGTTCGTTTTTTTCCGAAGTTAGAAGCAAAAAATTGGTCATTTTCGATCAGCGGTAGCGATCGGACCATTTGACTGGGTGCCGCCATCTTGGATTCATTAAAAAGCTGGGATTCCCCTCTATCCAGGCCTCTCGACATATTATTTTGATGGCCATTTGGCATTGGTCAATCAGACGGAATGTTAAGAGGCTGTTTCTGGCTGTCTCTAGCAACCTTTCCAAAGCACTTGAAGATCGCGTTCCCTCATTGGCCAGTTGGTACCACGTGACCGATTTGGTACGTTCTCATTGGCTGACGAGCGATTTCACAATGGCCGCCATGGCGCGCTCCGGATTTCATGTGAGCGCTTGTGTTCAGTTCGTCGTTGAAAATTACGAGAAAGATGAAGTTTCACTGCATTAAAAAATTAAATGAACTGGTTGGGGTTTGGCGTTTCACTTGTGGTGCTTCATTGCGCGGCATCATCTGCTTTGCGCCTGCCTGCAACAAGATGACATCACGGCCTACCTCGCGTAGTACTAACTTTGGGCCTTCACCACGGCCAAACGGTGCGTTTGCCCCAAAAATGGAAGAGGAAAACATTATTCAGCAGGTAATTCTTAGTCCATTAAAAAAAAAAACGAAATCGGACGAGAGCCCGTTTTCTTACCATGTTTCTTCTGTGCACCTTAATGAATATCTGTTGCGTGCATGTACCAAGTTTAAGATCATCGTGTCCAATATTTTTCGCAAGAATGAATATTTCGTTAGTGCCTCTCTTCTTGGGTGACTACCAAAAAAAAACTCACTCCATGCGTGACGACACTTTTCTTTAAATCGCGCCAGATCGCCGAAAAGTGCTCGAGTCAATCATCTACCACCACATTTTTACCTTTACGACTAACGAAGGTCTTGCTGAGCGATGGGCAACATGGTTTTCAACCAAACTGATCTACTGTTACCAATCTTCTTGAATTTTACTCCGATTTCTTTACTGCTCTTGACAACAATGTCCCCGTTGATGCCGTCTTTATGGATTGTGTTAAGGCTTTTGACAGAGTCTCCCACCCCCTCCTTATTCACAAACTGCGACTGTATGGAATTGTGGGCCCAATTCTGTCCTGGATCGAACATTGGTTGTCAAATAGGATACAGTTTGTAGCAATTAATGGCCATCATTCAAAGGCCATGCCTGTGACAAGTGTTAAAATTCAGGGTTCAGTTTTGGGACCATTACTGTTTCTACTTTATTTCAAAGACTTTGGAAACTCCTCGTCCTGTTTCATGAACATGTTCGCTGACGATTCAAAAACACACACTATTCTTAACACTGGAAATGAAACCACTGACCTTCAGCACGGTCTAAATAGGATGCATGAATGGTGCGATACATGGAAACTCTCTATGCATCCAGAGAAAACGGTTGTGATGCATTTAGGTCGATGCAACCCCGAAAGGGACTACTTTTGGGGAGCGTCCCGACCTGGGAGTTATCATCGATAACAACATTTCTACGCTCACGTTGCCTCTACTATCAACAAGGCCAACATGGTCTCCCTTATGATCCGCCGCACTATTTCTTCACGCCGTCTGGAGGTTTTCATGAAACTGTTCCTCGCTCTCATTTGACCTATCCTCGAGTACGCTTCTGATCTGTGGCGCCCTTTTTACAAAAAGGATCTCTGAGCGCTCGAGCGGATGCAAAGGCGGGCTACTAAGTGTGTTTTGAATTTGTCTGGCATCCCATATCAAAGACGCCTGCAAATCCTTAAACTGCCTTCCCTGTGGTGGAGATTCATTCGAGGTGCCACCACAACCCTTTACAAGATTATGCAACAGGGTTACGGAGGGCCAGTTCTTCACTCTCACTTCTTGGTTAATACCCGGGCACATACGCGCGGCCACCCGCTGAAACTAACGGTTCACTATTATCGACATGAATGGGCACGTCACACCTTCTTTGCCTGGGTTATTCACATTTGGAACGCCCTTCCGGAACCTGCTGTAGTTGCCTGAAGCACCAATGCCTTCAAGAATGCCTTCGATAAGCACTTCGCTGGTGTACCAGAACTTGTGTACTTTTCGACTAAGCTTGCGGTCCATTGTGCCATTTGCTGTTTTTTTTTTTTTTTTTTGGTATTTTATACCCCCTCAACGAAGTGTTTGAGGTCGTTGACGGTGTTAGTTGTTGTTGATTATTCTATCGGTCTTGTGTGTTTGTGGGTTTTTTTTGTATTAATTATTTATTTCGCATTTTGTAATGCCCGGAAGGGGCAATTTAATGCTAATCAATTAAAGTTAAAGTTGATTTCCATCGTATTGGGGTAGAAGTATCGTAGTAAAGGTGCGTCGTCGTAAATCGAGAAAAACGATGCAGCAGGAAAACCCTGGTGTTGGGGCCGCGGGGTGGGAGAGGCAGTAAGTCAAGACCCACAATGAAAGGGCCACGTGATTTATTTTAGTGATGTTAAATTTACCCGTCTTTAGACGGGCAGTAAGCTAGTAATGTATAGTTTGTTACTTTTTCACACGTTTATTTAATTAAGCTTAATACACTTACATGCGTGCTCCGGTTGGCTATTGGTGGGGCTGCCACAGTGGCTGGAAGTGCTAGTGCTCGTTAGGTGTCACAGCGCACAGGACAAGGTAGGTCTTGGGGATGATTTGTAGGATACATTTGAAAGGTTCTGATGTGAGGTTAGTAGCCTAGTGGATATTTACTTGACTTTAATGGTTGCTGTTTCAAGTACAAGGCGTTGTTTTTCTTAGGTTTCTCTTAAGATTACTGAAGTTTCTTTCTATTTTGGCAAGTGGCCTGTGTTGCTATGGTTTGCTGGAAGTCCGTATTCTAGGTTTTTTGCTTTTCAAAGCATTGCAGTTTTGTGCCAATGCAGCTGGGCGATTTTAGTAGCTCAGAGAAGTGTGAACTGTCACTTTTTTTGGTAGACACTTCTGCTAGAGATGAACTAAACAAGGTACGAAGCGAGGGCCTAAAGCAACTTCAGATGCGTGGAATAAATGGCAGCCAAACAGCAAATTTGTAGAAGGTGCTATGTTATCGGAATTTATCACTAGTATTACAATATTAGTTAAGTTGTGTAAAGTGACAACCTGTATAGTGTTGGGTTGTGTTGTCTGCTTACTTTTTTTGGGGAAAATATCAAGAGCTGCTGTACCTTTGCCTTTCTTTATTGATGAACCTCCTTCTTCAGACTGCAATTTGTTCGACTTCGTTGTGTTTAGTTCATTTAGGGAAGAATTCCGGCTTGAAGATGCTGGGCTTTGATTTCCTGTAAATAACACAAATATAACTTTACCATGAAAGTGAGCATTGTTCGGGGTTTGAAAATACTTTGCTCAGTATCAGCAGTCATATCGAGCCTTGGGGAGAAAAAAAAAATGAAATAAGGGTTTTAACAAATTCATAATTTTCTTTTGATGAAGCAAGAAGTAAACAATACAACAATTTTTAGCTTACCACGACAATGAGGCTTACTGGAAGTAAACTAAATAAAATATTAATTGAAATAAAAATTCCGTCAAGGCAGAGTTTGCTGATTATAAAACCTCAAATGATTAAAAAAAAAAAACAAGTTGCGAATGTGGTGATTCTTTTCTGAAGAAGGTGAAAGCTAACCATTGAAAATTTAAAAGAACCTTTGCTGTAGGTTCTCTGTGTGGTAAAGTGCAATTTTCCATCAGAGGACTGGCAAGACCGTGCATTGTAAGAAAAAACACAAATACAATGCCACAAATCAGAAACACTGTTCCTTAAATTTTGTTGAAAATTGATTATCAGGGTGGCATTCAAAATTCATATAATTACCCGATTTTTCCAGACCAATAATGCCTTTTTCTCAATTTGTTTTTTTCGGTCGAAGGAAGTACAGGACTAAACATTTTTTTTCACATTTTACTAAAATCGCCGTAACGGCGTAACTGCATCACTTAGTTTTGCTAAATCAAAAATCGTACTGCCATAACTGGTATTTGTAAGCAGTAGGAAGCCATAATCTGGGAAAAAAAAAAACTAGAAACGCATTTGACACATTACATCCCATATTACTTAGGCCTAAGGAGTTTTCGCTTTTTCATAAATGAAACAAAAAGGATATGGTTTTTCTGAAATAAAGTGGAAGTTTTACAAGTAAAAAGTGAAATCCGAATTAGCTATCCTTTGAAGATAAAGACTTTAAAGAAAATATTGAAATTCCCTGGTTTTCTGTGTATGTTTGTCAAATTCCCTGAATTTTCCTGGTTTTCCAGGTAGAACGCCACCCTAATTATGGACGCATAAAGATGTTACAAACACAACTTCATCCACTTTGTTCAGAAGATAAATGCAAAAAACATACAGATCACAAATGTTATTCAGAAATGTTTGTCAGAATTTGAAAGTGCCACTTCAATGTCTCACCCACTGATCTCTACTCCGTTTAAAAAAAGGTGTTGTGTACTGTGCTCCTTGTGAGACTTGCAGGGCAGATTACATCGGGGAAACGAAACGAAAACTCCAGGAGAGAATTGGTGAGCACAAAAACAACGTAAAGAAGGAACAACCACCAACGGCATTGCAATGCACATTTTAACAACACCGTCACCACGTCATTGGATGCAACAACACCTCTATCCTCTTCTGTACTCCAATTCTCTCCAAGAATCACACCTTCGTGGATTAGACTATATTGCCATTAGGCCAAACAAAAAAAAAATGGTTTGGTTTGCGTTACCCGACCGACCCTATTTTTACAAGCCGACCCTAAACTTTTTTTCCGTCCAAGGAAAAAAAAATCCCCTTCCTATTTTGATTCTCCATCCTACGATACAAAAAAGGTTCAATTCCTTCCCGGAAAAAGGAAAAACATTGTTCCGTGAACATGAATGTATCTTTATTGCATAAAAAATATTAAATTACAATTTTTTAAGTAAAGACTTTCTGATTTGGTAACAAAAAAGAAGTGCAAAAAAAAAAAATGGTTTTCCGACCGACCCTATTTTTTTTTTAACTGTGTAACGCAAACCTAACAATTTTTTTTGTTTGGCCTTAGCAAATCGTGTGCCAACAACATAACACTCACGAACATTTGCAGTCCTGCCTATCCGCAAATAACTGAGTTGGTTCGACCCGACATCTGATGAACTCAGTAGACCGGCAGCGTCAAATTCTAACAATTCTGACAAACTTTTATGTAAACTCTACATTTTTTGCATTTATATTGAAGAAGGTGAACGAAGTTTGTGGAAGTGTTTGTAACATCTGTAGGCTTCCATAATCAATTTTCCACCGAAAATTCAAGGAACAGTGTTTGATTTGTGGTATTGAGTTTGTGTTTTTCATATAATGTTGTCTGCTAACCACAATAGCCACCGCCTGCCGGTGTTTTCATAAGACTGTGCACCAACGGTATTTACAATAAGCACTTCTTGGCAGAGCTACGGCAACAGTGATGCTGCTCAGTGGGTGTATTGGTGAGCATAGCTTTCTAATGCAAGTTCATGTGTGTGGACAGATTGGGTGTGACAATCTCCACAATTTCCTTTTCTTCAGTAGACTCTTGCATGTTCATCAAAGGCACATGTTATCGCAAAAATGTTAGAATGAAATGCTCTGAAGTGAACAGAGGTGTGCCTCCCTGCTGGAGTTGGAGCTCAACAGTACTTAGTACTTTCACATTTTTCCAGCCAATTCGCTTCTTGAATCTTGATCCTGATATGGTACATGATATTGACAATCTAGAATTAAACTGACAGTTCAACAAACTAATCAATTTAAAAGCACAAATGTTAGTGCAAGTTAACAAGTTTTCATTACGGAATACCGGTAACCGGCATGTACAGTAGTTAGCTAACGACATTAGGCTTAACACTTATTATGAAACCACCAGGAAGCACACTCGTTCTAGTACTAATTTTTAAATTACCAGTGGAGATTACCTCCTGCAGAAATTTCCACTAGTTATTAACATTCTTAACATTTGTATTTACATGGTCGAAAACGTACATCAAATTCAAATGCCCACGCTTGATTGTTTAGACCACTGATTTTTTACGTCTTTGTCTGAATCTACCACGTAGCGTCCAACTCGGCTGCGAGAGAGTGGTGCCCTTACATGTCAGTTTCTTAGTCTATGCCCAGTAATGTTCATCAACAGTATTTTACTCGCCGTTTACTTCGTAATTGCCAGGGATGTGGGAATCATTAAAATGGAAACTGTTTCCCCAGGAGATTAGGTGTTCTGTTGCAAAATGGTGGCGTGCAACTCCATTTCGATGTTGCTTTTCAGGGTGACCCCTTCGTGTTCTTTGACCCTAATAAGGACGTTGCGTCGCAGCTCCAACATAGTTTGTTTCACTTCGCATCCCTGGCACCACTCCTCTCTGGTCGGCTAGGCGGGACCGTGTCTGAAGATACCCAGGATCCGAACCACTAGATTGCACAACCTGGAACCCTGTGGCCGAATCGGAGCGACGGGCAGCACTACATCGCAGTTCGGCTGGCTGTGTAGTAGTACGATTTAGCCTGCGTTTATTCTTTCACGATCTTTTTACGATAATTTCTCTAAAAATTGACCAATTTTGATGTTCAAATAAACCATTTGAACAGTTTTTCGAGAGCTTTTGGATGATTGCCAAGACAATAGATTGGGTCGTTCGCAAGTTGTTTAGCAAAAAACAGACACCGAGGTCTTGAAAAAAAAGTTCTAGCAAGAAACTTGTTCAGGAACCCAAATAGGCCTAACTAATAATTTTGCCCAACACATAATTCCACCTTCACCCCCTACCTGCAGACCACAGATACCTCGTCATAAAAATAACACTAAAAAGTTCACTTAAATTCACTTCAAGGACACCTACTTTGGTCTTCAAATTTTCAACATCCCTCAGATGTCTTCTTCGGGCCCTGAGGATGTTCGGACTTTGAATTACATCTTTCTTTCTAACCACTTGTGCATTCGAATTCGTTCTGACCACTATAGCATTTGAATTTTCGAATGCTATAGTGGTCAGAGCGAATTCAAAAGCACAAGTGGTCAGAAAGAAAGATGTAATTCAGTCTGAACATCCTTAAGGCACGAAGACTGAACATCCTTAAGGCACGAAGAAGACATCTAAGGGATGTCAAAAATTAGCAGGACAAAGTAGGTGTCCTTGAAGTGAATTGAAGCTAACTTTTTAGTGTTATTTTTATGACGAGTCGAAGTTTTCACTGTATTGACCATAGCAATATGTTTCGACCACAGACACCCTCCCTCTCCTCGCGGACAATTTATTTGTGAAATGCTTATCGCAGACCGCCTGAAAATATTATGCTTCTGGGTCTGGAACGCAGCAGGATAGAGGGGGCAATTGATTCTCTGGATTGGGGAGTTTCGTCGACTTCTCGTTCCGTACCTGTGATCAGCAGAGGATTGGGGGAACTACCTGAAGTGAAGGCATCTTCCCCTTCCCCATCTTCCCACACAGCATCTTTTTGAGGTTAGTTGGATTATCTGAAAGGAGCCCCTGCTTCATCAAGAACTAGAGGTTTTCATTTTTCCCTGCCACAAAATAACAACTTCTCTTGGCTTATCACCATCTTTCCGGGATGGAGTCACCCTCAAGAAAAGAACATTACAGGTTTTGCGCTCAGGAAAATATTCCACCACCTACGAACCATACAAGAAACCTGTCACACTGGGAGGAGTTTTCGTATTTGAGTCACCACGAACCTTCACGAATGTGAATTGTGTGGCACTCGCCATGCAGAATCAATTTTAGCAGTTGTGCACCTACTTAATGCTTAAATATTATTTGCATTATCAACTCTCCAATCAGCTAAGATTCCCCTTGTAATTCTGTACGCAACGCCGCTAACTGCTTGTTTCTAGCTAATACAGTTCCCGAAATATGACAAATTAAAAATCGGGGTTTGTTAAATCAGCCGCCATTTCAGGGGTCGAATTTTTAAACTTTGGACCAGGTGCAAAATTTGCACTCCAGAACTAAGCCTGGAGTGCAATAAATTTACCTATCCCCCCCCCCCAAAAAAAAAAAATCCAATTTGCACCAAAACAGATATTAAAACCTTATCTCGCATCCTTCCATAAAAAAAAACACACTTCATACCAAACCTTTAGGCCACTTAAAAAAAGGAAGTTGGTTCTCTGGCATTTTTCTCAAGAAATCCGTGCGGGCGAGCGGATTTTTTTTTATTTTTTTATTTTTCGACCCCTATTTTTCCATACATTTTGGGGAATAATTTTCTAGTTTGGGTAAAATAAAGAATACTGCCTCGTAATGCTTCGTACCATGTGTCCACACAATTATTTACCGACAAGAATAACAATTATATATTTCAATTTCCCACCAACGGCTATTTTTGTTCTGTAACTGCCATTTTTGCCGCGTCGTTTCTTTTTATTTCCCGTCAAATCTGTGCGGGAGGGCCTGAGAACCAACTTTTTTTTTTAATGGCCTTAATCATGTAAATTAGCCTACTAATTGAGGTGTAGTAGCTATTGTCTCTAGACTTGACATAAAACTGCCAGTTTCACAGAAAGACACTTCGCCACTGCTACTTTCAGTCGTATTGTTGCTATCAGTGTCTTCAGTTTGCATAGACATGGCTTTTGGAAGCCGCTTGCGATACAGAGCAACTTTGGTTCAGCGGGTTTTTTTCCCCCAGCATATTGCTGGATCAGCATCATATTCAGCTGTTTTACTTTCACTCAAGCCAATTCGGAGTACATCACCCATGCAGGAATCCCATAATTCTTTTGGCACATGAAAATCCCCGTTTAAATTCTACTGTGATGACAGGGAATAAAAGAATTATTTTTAATATGTGAACAACATTTTTGCACTTAGTCAAGCATTGCTCACCCATCAACAGAATTTTACAGTAACTGTACACGTGTTGAGCTACGGAGTGCAAATATTGCACTCCAGCGTATGAGTTTGAGGTGCAAATTGGTGATTCTGGAGTGCAAATTGCACTTTGCTCCTCATTATTTCGACCCCTGCCATTTTGGCGAGAAGGTCTAAAAACCAAGTCGTCAAAGTCTGAACTAACCTTGCCATTTGGCGAGTGGCGACTGACATTGGTGAAGGTTGGTCACCACAGGTTCTAATCAAAAGCCAATGGTGGCTAACTAATGTGCCAAATGGTGGAGAATTCCTCATCCACGGAAGTATCAGACATTCAGAAAATAAGACTAAATTCAGAGTAGGACTGGGTAGCAATGGGCGCCTGTGTCATTTAGAGAAATGATGTGGAAGGGCGCTATTCATTTTGCCTGGAACTTCACTCTGATGGGCCTGGAGAGCGTTCCAAGCTTCCCAAGCATTGTCCAGGGAAGGGCCCAGGAGCCTTTGTTTAACTTAACATTTTACTGGCGTTGAAGTAAAATGTATTATATTTCAAAGAGTGACTTTTTTACGAACTTCTTTCTGGATGGCGAGGGTCTTTTTTTGTGGGGAGGAGGGGAGGGGGGAGGAGTTTATCAAGTAATGGGAAAGAGAAAAGGAGAGAAGGGGATTTGTGCCTGAAGAGAAAGCTCAACAGTTGAAAAAAGTTCAATTTGTCTTTCGGGGAGGGGCAAAAGCGAAGGCTACCTATGAGGTGCCAAAAGTGCAGTAACCAAAGGGCGCCTGTGCCAATGGCACAATGGCAGCAGGGGTCGAAATATTCGGATGCACAGGGGCAAATTACACTCCAAAATCGCACTTTGCACACCAGAAGCAACTCTTGGAGTCCAAAATTGCACGCCAAAGTTGAATTTTTCATAACTTTTGAACCGCACAAGCTACAGACTTGCAGTTTGCGGTTTTTTAAACAGCTTGGAATTAGATTTCCAGTGACACCATTCCTTCCAAAGAAGTTAAACTCCATTTTTTACTACATTTGGTTAAATTATGGGTATTTTTTCAGTTGATTACTGAGGTTAAGTTAGTTTTAAGCAAAATGCAGGAAAACAGTACATATTATTGTGACGCTGAATGTTAGAATTTTCATTGGCTATAAAATAGGAGACCATGGTGTTGGTTTACATTTGTGCTATGCATTCCAAAGAAGTTTTTTGCACCCCAGCAACATATTCTGGAGTGCAAATTTGCTTGCACCCGGACCAAAATTTGGAAATTCGACCCCGTGGCAGTATGGCCAGTCCGAGCCTGACTAAATTCCTCCAGTGGGGTTCCAGGCAGGAATGGTTCATGGCAACAACCACCATCCGCCATCATACCCAAGAAAAATTCTCATTCTGAAAAATGTACCTCAGTACCTCAGTCGAAAATACTTACGATTTATAAAACAAAATGTAAATGAATAAAAAAATTAATATTTTGGCTTATTTATTTTAAAAATAAAATAAGACTAGTCTGTTTTGCGGCTTACAACCCTCTCGAATGTCAATCCAGTAGCAGTCACCACTTGGCCAGTAGACCATAAAAAAGCACTCGTTATTTTACAGTTTCTACTTGCCACACACTACATTCATCTGGCACGATGCATGGTTTTTTCTAAATTATGCATTCATGAAATTGTAAAATTTTAACACTGCCTTTAACCCTTTAAGGACGGGTGCGCCCGAATGCGCCCGCTGTATAATCATTGTTTACAGCTCTTCTACAAGTCATATCGAAAACTTCCAGCTAATTACAGCAAAATTTAAACTGGGATATGAAAGCCTGATCATTAAGGATAAAAATGACACAGGTTTCATTCCCTTACCTCAACTGGGTGAGAAGCTGCGATTTTTTTTCTACAAGGAAGTTATAAGTTTCCAGCGCGCACACAGTCCTTAAAGGGTTAACTCCAGTGTTAATGCAGAAAAAGCAGTTAAGTAGCCCTTGTAAAACTGAGCATAACGCCACAAACCATTTTCCGAGATATCGCTCTTTGAACGTCATTCTCTATTGCTAGTCGCCATTTTGGCAAGTAATGCTGAATTCCAAGTCGCCAACTGCTGATTTCCATTCGCCAAATGGTGAGTGGCGACCGACATTGGAGAGGGTTGGCGGCTTCGATTCGTAAGAATATTTTTTTTTTTTAATTGACTTGAAAATAGGATGTGCGGCTTACATTCGAAGATATATGGCAGTAAGTTTTAACCCAATCAACAGGTGCAGAAAAACCAAAACGATTCCAAAAATTGAGTTGAGCCTTCTTCTTAGCTGCTGGTAAGCACTGTACACAATAGCAGCTTTCAGGCTCTGGCAACAATAACACTCAAGACTTAGTTGCAACAGTTGTATGGATAACGTGGTTAATTGAGTGAGAATAGCATGAGTTAACCTGTCTTGTCAAGGTTCTTTTTGGAAATGATAAGGGAACAGGAGAAGCAAAGGGGTTTGGTCTCGTCCGTTTATTTTTTCTTCTTATGAACTAGGAATGACCTGCCGAGTAAAGTTTTCCTCTCCACTTTGGGCAAAGGCACCAGTTTTGGCATGATGAAGAGCCAAAGTTGGCTTGCAGGCACTCCTCAGGGGTGAAGCTTTAGGATGGAGTTTTCGCGTTCGTTGGCACTGTCAAAGCATGCTGTCCAGTTTCATTTTTTCCTCACACATTGAATATACCTTCTACATTTTCACTGCCTTCCGGTGACGAAGTGTTTTCACGTGATAGACATGGTAATTTCGGATGATCCCAAGTATGAAATTAGTATAGGCTAATGTTTGAATTGTGCAAAGGTACTCGTTATTTTCTAGATTAGGTAATGTTGGAGCTAATGACAAACAGAATTACACGTTTTGTGAAGTTTTTGTTCGTGCGTATAGAATAAAGTAAAACATGTTTTCTGTTGTGGGCGCGAATTAACGCAAACAGGATATCAATCGTAGACCGCTCAGCTATCGGGACTAATCAATTCTCTGTGTGTTAGCTTAGATTTTTTGGCCACACTCTCTACGCTAAATGGTAGGAAACCCTTACTTTTCAAGCTAGTGATCTAATTCACCTACTATAGGCTGGCCAGTGGCCAGCAGATGACAAAAGTTTAGTCGACACAAATGAAAGGCCTTCACTCCTTCCTAGTCACAAAACAAAACTTGCCACATTTTTTAGGGAATAGGCCTACTTTTTTAATTGATTATTCCCCAGCTCCAGTGAACAACTGGGCTTCAGCAGCCATAGGCCTCTTTATTGCCGAATCTGAAGAGCAATGCAAATGTTTTTTATGGTAGTAACTTTTAATTTAAAAATTACTACCTTGGAATTTTAAAAAATAACTTAAAGCTAATTTGAAGACATTAAGGATTCCATCAAACAATCACAATTAAATAACTTTAGCAGATTTGTTGTTACCAAATGTGGGAAGCTTTTAACTGCAGTCAAGCTTGTCATGATAAGTGGCTATAGTGGCCGCTGGTGCTAACAAATGCCAGTATTTAATCACCAGCTGGCTAGTGGCCGGTGGTAATTTTCGCCATATCACCTACCTATCGATTACGGTCGTTGTTACGGTTCCGAAAATCATAACGAAAACGTGTACAAACGCTTATTTATTTTTGAAATAAATATTAAAAAACGTTAAAACGCTACTCACTGCAATCTAGATACGGCAGCCATTCTACGCGATGATACCGCAACAAGAAAACCTGATTTGGACCGGAACAAAACTAAACGGAAATTACAGGTTCATTTTCTTTATGTAGCCAACACCAAAAGTAGTTTTATTTCTATACGAACGTTTCTTTACAGTATGAAACACTGTCTGCAGGGGCACTATTATTACATCGAGAATTTGTGTAATCAGAAATGGTATCACGCAAGCACTAGTGAAACAAGAAACAAATTATGCTATTTCCTGTTTCACAAACGCTTGCGCCATACTTTTTCTGATTACACCAATTCACAATGTATGTACTGGTGCGTGCCCCTGTGGACTGTGATTCCGGCTACAAATATCGATATAACCGTTTGCCTGGGAAAGAGATAATTTCCGTTTAGTAATGTTCTGGTCAAAATCGGGTTTTCTTGTTGCAGTATCACCGCGTAGAATGGTGGCTACTTCTAGCTTGCAGTGAGTAGCGTTTTAACGTGTTTTTTAAAAATAAATTGGCGTTTGCGCATGTTTTCGTTATGATTTTAGGAACCGTAACGACGAAAGAAATCTATAGGTAGGTTAGGTGAATTAGATCGCTAGCTTGAAAAGTAAGGTTTCCAAATAATTACCCGCCAAATCACCTTGTTTTGTGTTTCTTCGCACACGAAACTAACAAATGCGGTAATTCGGCGCAAAGAGTAGGCCTACAGTTTTCAGTAATTCGTGAAGGCCAAACGACGTCTTTGCCCCAAAAAAGGTATAGGAAAAAGGTTGAACACACGGAAAGGTTGAGCTGGTTATGTGACTTAATTCAAAGGCACCGAGAGGACAATCCGAGAGGAGCCCCTCCGCTCCAGGTAAGCAGTGACTGATAAGCATAGTCTATGACCACAGCCACCTACAGTAAAGGCCGGATCAGATCAAGACAAATTAAGCGCGTAAAATCAACCATTGACATGGAAGGAAGCGCAAGTTTGCTAGGAGCTGCCATCTCTACACCAAGCGGCAAAATTTCAAACTAGTCTAACCGACCAGGGTTCCAAATTCTGTCAACCGATGGTGCCACTTAGCAAACTTGTCGTACCTTCTAGCGGAGTCACGCCCTATTCACTCGCTCCGAAATTTAGCCACGGTAGCGAACGGAGTACTCGCGATCAAAACGTGGTGCACCATCTGTCGCATCTGTGGTCTCCCTCTAACTACTTCCAGGCAAATCCAAGATAGTGGCGACGTGTGCTCACGGCAACTGCTCGCATTATTGGATGCGCTA
>JAHWFP010059881.1:0-19169 GCA_023313725.1 Lithobius niger | reverse complement strand
TTGATTCTGTGTTTTTTCTTTCTTTCTTCCAAGTTGCCTAAGAAACCGGTTATTATTTACGGCCAGAAAGGGTGGGGGAGAGGGTTGAATATTAGACGACCCTCATATTTTCGATGAGTTTTACAATTCCAATCCACGAGCAAATAAAACAAATCTTTACTTCCTCCTGCTCAAAGTAAAAATATATGCATCGCTTCCCCTCCCCCACCGCCCCCCCCCCTGAAAAAAATCTGTTCTGGCTAACCAACATACCTGTAGATGATTATGTAGTCAGATTAAATAAGCAGCAGTTCACATTACAATTCTCAACTGTACGGGAAACTTGCTACGTTTTTAAGAAAAGGATAAGTTCTTGAACATTTGAACGTCTGGTTTTTAAAATTTTATTTGTATCAAGATTCATAAGCAAGTCGATTAAAAAAATATTCGAAACAGACAACTTCAAACCCTTTTCAACACGGGGCCAAGGCGTTTTTAGTCATTTCGACACTAAAATTGTATTTTCTTTTAAGCGGTTTTATTTCTGACCTTCCCCCCCCCCCCCCGCGCCCAGAAAAAAAACAAAAAAACAATAGAATTGTGGTCCCGCCCTAACCACTCAATGAAGCTCCAAAAAGCTTGAAACATTCATGATCATCCCCAATTTCGCCCCTTCGAAGATAAAAATAATGATCATTCCCTAATATTATGTGTTAAAACTGGTATTAATCCAGAATACAGAAAATTTTCTTAACATTTGGTACAAGCAGACATACTGGTGTACGAAAGAATTATGTTGTGTGTATGTGTGTTGAGGAGGGGGGGGGAGGAGGGGCACAGTGCATGAAGGGTTGCCTTGTGCAAATAAAAAAAAAACCTGTCTCGGGGAATGCTGAAGTTCCCCATCGTGGTTGGGAACTTTGAAAACCAATACATTTTAGATCATTTTTCGGGTCCATGCAGCAACTTTTCAGAATTTTCCGCAACTTTATTGGGGGGGGGGCGGAGAATGGAGCAACTTTTCAATATCACCAGCCGCATTTTTTTTTTCGAATTCTGAGATTGTAAATTTTGGGCCAACATGACAATTTGAAATACTTTATATGACATTTACTATCAGAAAAAATCACTAAAAACAAGCTTGGCCTATGACATGGGGTTCACCAGACTTTTCTTGGGGAGGGGGGAGGGGGACTCGTGCCCTTGTGCTCTCCCTTGGGGGGGGGGGGCTCTGAGTAGACACCGAAGTGAAATTATAAAAGCCAACAATACAATTCAATTTAACTAAACTTGCCGCAATGTGATATTAAAAAAATATATATTACTAATATCGTAAATATTGTGAAAATAATTTTCATCTATCTTGATAAATGCGTACAAAATCCAATATCAATTGTATATTTTTAAAATTCGTTAAACGCTATCTCTGAAGAATTTGTGTAAGGAACGGATTTGACCAGTGATGCAAATACGTGTAGGGCTAATGCTTCGTTTCTGTACATGACTATCGCAAGCCTCAACACGGCTTAGTACTTCTGAACATAACCATTAAATAAAAAGAAAGCATTAATCATTTTTACAAGATCTGTCTTCTATTTATTCTTTAATAAAAAAAATTATTTTCCGTGCTGTATTTAATATCTTTCTTCTTTCCGTCAGCTGTTCCTCTAGCTGCAGTTCTAGCCGTAGAGAAATGCTTGCTACAGCCTCATTTCCGGCGTTGCCGGAAGCGTAATCGGTGGTTTCACCATCTGGTGCCTCGCGAGCTAACTATTTCAGCAGGGAACCCTATTCTCACGCTTCCCCTTAGTGACCGTTCCCTAGCTTCTTGAATCTGTTATTTTAATTGATGAATCAATAAACTGATGATGTTAATTGTTTAAGATAACAATACTTGAATCGTATAATTAAAAACTAATTTCGGGTTGAACTTAACTGATTGTTACCGCGTTAGTCACATTTGGCACGCGTTGTTACCGATATTTGACAACCCATTTTGACGATTAAGATTTTCAAGTAAAAATCTTTCTTACCTAATGATAATAGTAACCGATGGTTAATGGTTACAATTTTTCAAGTGAATTTTCGTGCATCATGCACTTAGTTTTTTTTCCTTGACTGTTTTTGCACTGATTGATTGTGATTGTATTTTAAATATTGAAAATCGTTTTTGCTTCTGCATAATTTTCGTGAAAATGTTCAAGTAATTAAGTTTGCGTAGCGGGTTTTTACAGGAATAATGTCTGAATTTTGACGCTCAAAGATTTCCCAGACCTTACAAAAAACGTTACTGATACGCGTAGGTAATGTCACCCTGCTGGAAGAGTCAAACGATTGAATTATTAGCAGATAAAAAGCTTAAACGTCCCCATAGCATCCTTAATTTTAACTTGTTAATGCGCGCCTTCTTGGTATTATTTTTGAATAATTTCTGAGAACTTTGATTATTGTGTATATAAACTAGCTTAGCTTAATAAATAATTTTCACTTACCTTAACGAAGCGAGGCGCTTCTTTTCGAGGGCGGGACCTATGCAACGACGGTTTCCACGGCTTCCTTGTACTCTTTAAGCTAGGGCCTTAGTGGGCCTCTTTACCTTGATGCTATGGCACCATGTTATCTATTCTGTACACTCTGTATCTTTATTGATGTATTCCAGTAATGCTATGTACCTTGATGTATGGTCCAGTCCCTGGGGATCAGTGGTCTGGATGGCTCTGGCCTTGCCTGCCCCTAGGGGTAGCTGCTAGCAGAGATGGATCATGGGATACCAGGATATAGTACAGGAAGTACCTTGCACCACCAGTGGCAGGTACTGGCTGCAGCTCTAGGTACTTAAGGCCTTGCAGCCCCTTGCAGCCTCACTCTGGGAGCTAGTCCCTAACCAGCTAAGAACTCTTCCTGAAGTGTGCCACTCTGCTAGTAGCCCTGATCAGAGCATCCTTGAACCATTGGACAACATCTCCTGAGGACAGACCGCGTGGCCCTGGAATAAACCCTGAATTTACCATCCTTCTGGCGTTCTTCCTTGTACCGGGCATAGTGGGGTTGCACCCCCCCTGAAGTGACGTCATATGTCACATGACCGGAAGTGACGTCATCCAAGATGGCGGCGCCCATGTGCACCGGAAGTCCAAGATTGCGACGCCCATATGGACCGGAAGTGTGGCCATATCCACTTCGGCGGCGCCATGCAAACCGGAAGTCTCCTTTCGTCAATCTGGAGGAGGGAAAGTGCTTTTTTGGTACCTTTTGAGTCCTTTTGGTACCGGAAGTACAGCTATTTTTCCAAGATGGCGGTGCCCGCACGAACCGAAAGTGACGTTACAGCCAAAATAATGCCCATGCAAATTGAAAGTGCCACTATTTTCCAAGATGGCGGCCTCCAGACCGAAAGTGACGTGACCCAAGGAGTTGTGCAAGTGCTTCGTGAGCGTTCGCATTGTGAGAACTCTCGAATGCTTTCAGAACGTGATAATGACTAACAGCAAGGGGAGTTCACAAAAGAGGGGGGTCCTAAAATCGAGGGGGTTCCTGCAAAATGCGTCTTGAGCTTGCCAGGGTTCTCTCGAAGGATGACAAATTATCGACATTATTGGGGGGTCCCGAATGGGGGAGGGTCTCAAACTGAGGGGGTCGTGCTAATTGCTCTTTCACATTGTGAGAATGACGAACTGCATTCCTGATGGGACGAAAATGACGAATTGTCAACATTTTGAGGAGCTCAAAGGGGGGAGGGGGGTCGTGCAAATGCTTATTGAGCTTTAATATTGCTAGAACTCCAAAATGCTTCAAAGTGTGAAAATGACGAATTAGCAACATTATTGGGGGGTAGTGCAAATGCTATACGAGTTCTCACAATATGAAAATTCCCGAATGTTTCAGAGTGCAGAAAATAACGAAGTGCAGCTATTAGCAACATTATGGGGAGTTCTCAAATTAAAGTGCTTTTCAAAAGTGCGATAAAACGAGGATATGATAGTATTGCTTCTTTCCACCCCACCCAGGAGGTAAAGCACATGGCACGGTTTTTTTAACGTGGTTTCCCCAGTAGGCCTAAATCCGTGTGGCTCGGAGATCATCATAATCTGGTCTCACAAGCTCATCTTTTCTCCAATCTAATTTTTCTTTCATCCTCCGTTTCTAGACCTTGAACTTTTCTTGTACTGGCGGATTTTTTTCTGTAGTCTAGCCGCTCTTTGCTCCTTTGTTTCTAGACCTTGAACTTTTCTTTTACTAGCCGTCGTTTTCTCTAGTCTTCCCGCTCTTTGGTCCTTCATTTCTAGAGCTTGAGCTTTTCTTTTACTAGCAGCTTTTTACTCTAGTCTAGCCTCTCTTTGCTCCGTCGTTTCTAGAGCTTGGGCTGTTCTTTTACTAGTAACATCTTTCTTTAACCGAGCTTCCCTCCGCGCCTCAGTTTCTAGCGCGCGAGCTTGTTTCTTACTGTTGGGGTCTTTCTTTCTAGTCTCCTTCTTCCACGCCTCGCACTCTTCCACTGAAGGGATAATTTTTCCTCTCCCTCCTCGTCGCTCATCACGTCCACATCCGAGTCGAAATCGTTCGCGTATTCGTCCCAAGTATTGGTATCGTAGTGACCGATGGCTAGCGTATCTTCACCGTTGTCCAGGATATACCTCTTGTCGTCGTTAGGTGAGAGGAGGGATTTGGATATTTTAATGGTGTTCAGTTCGTGCCCGACTCTGGAAATTGTGGCCTAGTTTTCCTAGTGAGGAGGTGCAGCGGAGTTTAGAGCCGCTTTGTAGTCGCCGAAGCTCAAATGTTTCTTGACGAACGAGCTTTGGATACCCTTCGCCTTCTTGACATCCTCTTTTTTCAGTGGTTTAATAGAGTACATTTTTGACCTGAGTCCGATGAACTCTAAGATGGGGACGTCGCCCATTTCGTCTTTCATTTTCCCCAACACTTGTTTGTTCGTGCAGGAGAAGAGGGGATGATTCGACGGGTAGTTGTTCGTGTCAAAATGGTCTTTGTCCACGAGCCGGTCTCGGTAAATATCCGCAGCAGAGGCTGTCGGTGTCGGTAGAAAGGAGTTTGGCGCGGTCTTCATACTTTGGCCGAATGTAGTCGTAGTGGAATTCGAACATG
This sequence comes from Lithobius niger, assembly GCA_023313725.1. Lineage (NCBI taxonomy): Eukaryota > Metazoa > Arthropoda > Chilopoda > Lithobiomorpha > Lithobiidae > Lithobius > Lithobius niger. The sequence goes on along the minus strand of JAHWFP010059881.1, from coordinate 14,084 downwards.
AAGAGTTTGGAGAGTGTGATGTCCTAGGCGGGGACACACCTTAGCCCAGCGTGGGCACCAATGGTAATAAACACACGGACTACCAGAGTGTAGGCTACAGCTGATAAGACAGCGTACTTCCTGTTTACTTCTCTTTAAATACAATTATAACAGGAAGTCATGTGATGCAACTTAATACAATATATAATTATAGAAGAGCCTATTAGTAGTTAAAGGGGTATCTTGGTAGGGTTAACATATTGACATGAAATTGATGGCTGCCATTGTGGAGCACACAAGTGACGACTCCACAGAGAGTTCCAGTATGGTAAATCCGGAGTAGGCCGGAAGATCGCACAGCGTGCTATGAACGCGGCGGTTGAGTTGCATCAGGTTTTCGTTTAGGATCTTGAAGGATTCGGCGTGCGGTTGGGAGGTATATTTCAGTGCCGTTTTCTTGTCGGTACACAGCTTCACGTTGAGGCGACTTTGCTTATTCTCCATAGTTTTTCCAAACACCGAATTATTCAGCTATTTGAAGTAGTCTTTGGCGAAAGGAACGGTCACTTCTTGCCTGTTTGCGGTGTTGAATTTGATGTATGATTTCATCCATGGTCTTTGGTTTAAGGCTAAGACTCTTCGGATACGTCGAAGTACTAGTCCGTGCCGGCGGTAGAATTTCAAGTTCTTGTAATGACGCGTGTACTTCTTCTTGTGCAGAAGGTTCGGGATGAGTTTGGTGTTGGAAGAGGACTTGTGGTTTAAATCTTCCGCCAGATTCAGAGAATAAGGGGAAATCAGCTCCTTTCCAATGTCGATCTTCTCTGGAGCAAGCGGATAATCGTTGTGCATGTCGTGCAACTTTTTGGGGTACTTGAGGTCTACTTCCAGAATATACCCCACCTCGGCACCGTCCGGTACGGTGTCTACATCCAAATTTCTAATCTCCTCCCTGGTTAGGTAGCGGAACTTGTCGTAGGGGAGATGAGCCCACATGGCAAAACCTTACAGGTTGTTCATATCCCAGTCCATTATGTATAGGGAGGGTTTGCTATGGACGTAAAGAGGCAGGTAGTTGTTATTGGCTTTCGAATGCCTCTTTGCGACGAACGAAACTCCGCCTCTGGTGCCGGAAGATATGAGATTGTACTTCCCGACGTGCGTGAATAGCTCCAACTCGGGCTCCTGCATCCTATGAAGAGCTGCCCAGCTGAACCCTGGAGTGGAGCTGTAATGGCAGGGGTCCAACTTCTTGTTTTCGAAGCACAATTTCCGGAAATCTTTAAATACGTTGGCGAGCAGGAACACGTCGGTCATTTGGTACTGGCGGATTTTTTCTGTAGTCTAGCCGCTCTTTGCTCCTTTGTTTCCAGACCTTGAACTTTTCTTTTACTAGCCGTCATTTTCTTTAGTCTTCCCGCTCTTTGGTCCTTCATTTCTAGAGCTTGAGCTTTTCTTTTACTAGCAGCTTTTCTCTCTAGTCTAGCCTCTCTTTGCTCCGTCGTTTCTAAAGCTTGAGCTGTTCTTTTACTAGTAACAACTTTCTTTAACCGAGCTTCCCTCCGCACCTCCGTTTCTAGCGCGCGAGCTTGTTTCTTACTGTTGGCGTCTTTCTTTCTAGTCTCCTTCTTCCACACCTCGAAATCCTCCAACTTTATCCGGCAGTTCTCCAGTACGGCGAACCTGCGGACGGCCTTCTCGTTCTCCTTGCCTGTTTTCGATTTCATCCTCAGCCAGAGATTTAGCACCCGCACGTATTCGTCTCCAGCCAACATCCCGTCTTTCAAGCGGGAGTAGAACGAGTGTCTCGACGGCAGATCTTCCTCGTCGAAAACGGACATGTTGCTTATATATTCGTACGGGTAAACACCCTTCTGCGTTAACAGGTTCAGCACCTTTTCAAGGGTGGTTTCCTCCGTAAACCACGTGGATTTCAATACAGAGTCTAACGCCATCTCAAGGATGGGGAAGCTGCTATTGTCGTTCCTGCTGTTCTTTACTAGAGTATCCAGAGAGGTGTTTAAGAAGTTGACGCTATCTATAAAGCGAAGGTTTATCTTGCTGACGTCATCCTTAATGGTTATATTCTGGAACCTCTCGGTGTTGCGAGCTATAACATCTACTTTTTCTGGAAACTTATGCACTGTGGGTACCAGGAGGTGCATATCATACCCTTCCAGGTCGTGGAACACGGTGGGAATGGTTTTTCGCTCTCGCGCGGTTAGGTTGCAGTTTGGATGAGCAGCTCCTCTGTATTTCCCGCTGATGTAGCAATGATCCCTCACTTTATTGTCAACGAGTCGTACTTTAGATACCCTGTCGAGTAAGGTATCATTTCGACCAAGTTAGCCTGCCATAGATCATTCAGGCTCAGTACAATCACTTTCCATCTCGAAAAATTTTTTCGGGTTGGTTTGTGAAGTTCTTTTACGAGTTGGTCCATTTTTTTTATTTCCTATTCCGAACCGAAGTTTTGTTTTCATGATTTTCTTAACGATCGAAGCAGCTAGCTTTTCTATCCATGCCAGAGAAGGATCGTCTCTCACTCTTTGAGCTTTAGCAATTAGAACTATATCGGCGGCGTGCCGATCTTTCAAGTCCGAGCTCTTGGAGTAAGCGATATCATGTTCTTTGCACGCTTCGTTTAGTTTATTAATTCCCGGGTCTCCTTAACCAAATATTTTTTCAAGTTTAGTTCCCGAACCGCAGTATTGGTAGCCCGGCAAATGCATTTCGAGAGGTAACTTATCTGTGAGTTTGTTTACGATTCCTTTCCCAGACTTGATAAAGGAAGCTCTTTTCGTCCCGCACACCTCGCAAAATACAACCTGCATATGCCTGTTATTTTTTTGCGGTGATGATAACAGACGGCTCAGGCCCGTTAGAAGTTTGACGTTTACATTGGACGCAGTACCTCATATTGATATTTTTTGATTCCATGGTTCTTTGTTTATATACGATTTTTTTTAACCTAAACCTAAATTTTGATAAGGCACCCATTTTTTCCCGAGTAGTTATTATTTGCCTTTGCCGCTTTTCTAATAAAATTTCTACCATCTCGTTTCTATGTCCATCGTGGCTGGCCAAAGCAGATTTATATAAAAGCCTGAGTCTCTTTTCCAAGTCGTTAAGATCGTCGTATTATTTGTAATCGACCCTGCTACCCACTTTTTTAACCATGCCTGTCTCTTGTTTCTTGAGGTCTTCCCAAATCGGACCCATAATAGACCTGTACTTGACGCTACGACTAGATTTGGGTCGTTGTTGTGATAAATAGCGTTAGTATTTTTTAACATGGCCGCTTAAGCTGCTTTAACTTCCGGCGCGAGGGAAGTTTCTTTCAAATCTTTGAAAACTAGCAAATTCCAAAGCCCGCGTCTCCCTACGTATTGTTCCCCCTTGACCACTACGTCATTCTCAAAGATTTTAACCGTTTTATTAGCAAAGGTCAGCTCACCTTTTTTATTATCGTACTGTAACCCGAATACTGGGTCAGTGTCTTTGGGATTTTCGAAAAATTTTATCAAGAAATATTTAGCAGTGTCTCCAATATTCTGACCAGGTAACAAACTATCGAGGGACCTTAGAGTGGTGATGTTAGGAATCTCAGGGGGAGTGGAAATGCGTCGAGCTTGCACAGCGGAATATGAAGGGGTGAGTCTAGGACTAGTACTCATAGTTGCGTATTGGGTTTTGGACTCGGGAGGAATTCGCATTATAGGAGATACAGCCGGACTTGAATATTGGGCAAGGCTGTAATCGAGAGAGGTTTTCTGACTAGGAGCAGGGGACGATGATAAAGCCAATGATCCGTAGTCATCTTCGTCACTTTCTTCTTCGTCACTACCTTCTTCTTTGTAAATTTTAATCGGTGTAGTTTGCGTGGCTAGAGTGTTTTTAATCGGCGTAGTTTGTGTGGCTGCACCGAGGACCGGTCTCGGTTTCAGGGTGCTTACTACCAGTTAAAAAAAATTCTTGTAGTGGTTCTTCTTGTTTTCTCTCCCCCAAACGTTGATTTAAAAACTTTTTAGTTAAATGTCTTTTGAGTTTTGCGATTGCTCGTTTTGTTTCCATTCTTTTGTTTAATAGGCAAAAACGAACGTTTATATCTCTCTTCGTTTAACGTTTTGTTTATTGATGAAACCCCATAAGGCTTTTTCCAACAATTTTGACACAACGTTTTAAAGTCTGAAAATTCCATGTTGGGGCCAACGTGGTTTTTGTAAACGTGTTTCAAATTTAACCATCCACGCGGTGTAACGGCGGACGCTACGACGGCTTAGGTGCTTGTAACGCCCCCGGTTTCCCTGGTGTACGTGGAGTTTCAGCTTGAGGTTAATCGGTGTTAATGACGACTTTTTACGTTATTCAACACAGCATGGACACTGTCCCAGCATGGGGGATGAAGCGCCGGTCCTAATTAAAGTGGCCTAACCTTAAACTATCGGTATCGCTGCCACCAACGGTGGATTTAACTGTTTAACTAGCTAAAATCTAAAGATGGGCTACATATTTAATTTTACACTAAAATACAATTAATCAAGTCTAGCAAACGACTGAAGCTTAAAACTCCTGGTTTTATTTTTGCGACAGACAATGAAAAAGACACTTTACATTACGTTTGCTTCTGAAAGCTTTTGAATACCATTGATTTAAAAGCAACAAGTTTGAATATACACTTAGTATTTCACAAAATCAAACAAACAACACTTGTGTTTGAGTAAACAATTAAATTTTCACATTTAGAAAAGGTAAATCATGGGTGCTCCCGGAGACACCCGCAAGACTTGACAGCCGCAACTGATTAAAGTCTATCTGACAGTATGTTTCTACATGATCAACCGTCCACAGTTATGTTTCTAAGTTTTCCAAGTACAAAAAGATCAACCTCCCTTAGTTCCCTCGAGAACTTTCTAAGTAATAAAAAGCCCGGCAATTTTACACTTAGGCATCAGTGTGTTTCAATTTGACATCCACAAAGATCAAACCGTCAAGTAGTTTAAGTTAAAATTACATTTAAAATAAACGGGAAAAGTTGGTTTTTAGTAAGAGAACCACTCTGAAGTTATGGGGAGAGGAAACCTAAGATGCCGCTACAGGCGTCTCCACCATAATTTTCCCTAGCTAGAGAGTTAAAGTTACAATTAAACTAAAATTTAGAATATGGGGGTCCTAAATTAAACTTTCAAAAGCTAAACTATAACATACGAACCACTACCATCGTGCCCGGCATGGCATTCTCCGGACATGGCGTCTCCACTCCCGACTGGCGTGACCGGTCTCTAGCTTGAGATCTGTGTGCTGTGCTAACTATGCATTCTGGGGCTGGGGTTTTATGCTGGAGAGGGGGAAAGCGCGGACGTCGAGGATAGCTGCGGGCCTCGAGGACAATGGAAAGTGGGAGGAGAAGTCGGATGAACAAAGGAACTGGGTGCAGAGCCGTTTGAAGGAGTAGGGATGGAAAAGACAGGCCTGTTTTGAGTTTTACTCAATTGAACTTTCGGAAATAGGCCTTTATTTTGAATTATTGGCTACGGATTCCATATTTACATGATTGCAACGTGATTTGGCTCTTGTTAAAGCTTATTACTTGGCTTTGGGTAATGCAGAGAACATTACTATTAAATTAAACAAGCTTTAACTGTAAACTGCAGTGTTAAACACCACAACTAGTTTTGGCTGGGGAGGGGGGCAAAAATGGAGGACTCGAAGTTCTGGGGGTAAAAGAATATAAATAAAGTATAAATGCGGTTAAATAAACTAGCTAGTTGAATGCTATAACGCATTAAGTTACAGAAAACGTTTAACGTTTAAAATTTTAAAGTTAAATTCGAGCGTTGTGGAAATTTTTCATAAGAATTGCTGCCGACAAACACAATAAAAAATATCACACTTCAAAATGGTTGTCTGTACATAAATCCTCGTACAATACACTAAGCTAGCATGTTCGGGCTTTTTGCCCTAAAAGAAAAGGAATAAAATACGAATTCAAAAATACAGAGTTCAGCAATGGCGGCCATGTTGAAGGTATGCTGCAGTGGCTTTGAGATGATCTTCAAACGTCGTTTAAAGGTTCTTTAATGGTGGAAAGTCCGGATTTGGGCTTCCCCAAGTGTCTTGTATTTGGACAGGCTATGTATGTCGAAAGTTTCAGCCGATTTGGTTCATTATTAAAGAAACGGCGAAATATGCCTCGGCGAGGCATTTGGGTGCCTCAAGAAAAAAATTTCTAATTTTTGAAAAACAGGCGTTTTTCGGTGGCGCTCGTTTACACGCCCCCAAATGCAGGATTTTATTCGGGGTTCCTGAGAATTCGGAATAAAAGCTACAATAAAGGGTTAGTGCACACAAGATATGCAATGAACACAAGACCGCCAAAATTTAAGCAAAATTGACATGAAATAAAATACACTGTTTAATAAATGTTGACTTTGCCGTTTTGTATTTTTGGGGGACCAACGTTTTTTTGGCTTAGAAAACTTTAAGTAAAATAAAAGTTACAATTTAAAAACACTGTTTTTGTAGCCATTAACCAAATACTGTCCGCGCTGCTTGTTGCAGGAATATCGTACCAGTATTTGGAAATGGGGCAAAAAGACATTTATCTAGAAACACACTAGTTTTAAAATAAAAGTACAAAGTTTAAGTTTGTTGTTTCGTTATAACAAATAAATGAGGCCATCTACTGCTCTGGTAATATGTCCCTTACGGATTCTGCCTCTGCTCAAGTCTAGTCATTTTTTTTATTTGGGATGACTGCGAAATTAACCCTCCGCCGCATTTCAGTTAACCTAGCCGCTGCGATAGGGATCGGAGAATCAAATACTATGGGCACGCATAAAATGACCAGCTCTATTTACTGGTAAACTACTCCCACTGGGATGGTTTTAGGTTACCAAACAACTTGTTTACATGGTGCAAGGGACACTAAAGGGTTTCGAGGTATGACCCATAACTTAAACATAATAATACAACACTGGGAGGTTTGAGGATAAAAACGCAACAACCTTCTAAACAGGGCAATCCTTTTTCTCCCAGGGGTAGACTGATAGTTTTTTTGGGAAAAAAACCATTTCGTATAAAACTTAAAGAAGGGCCAACCGGGAACAAGTTGTAACCCCCGTAGAATATTCCTAATGAATATTTAATTAGTGTCGTTACAATCTTTGTCAATATTCTCCCACATAGGGAGACGTTGATAGTGACAAAAAGAGTAAAGCATAGGCACTTAAAATTTAGGTGTGAAGGCCAAAACGGGAATTAACTGGGAGTTGCTTCAAGGTGAGCTCCCAACAGACTAAAATGACCAAATTAAAAATGCAGGTAAAATTTAATTTTCAGTCAATTTGTACTGAAAACAAAAGGTTAAACATTTAAGAACTTGTTTAAACAAAATATCTACTCAACGCGTCCGCGTTTAAGTGTAACTTGCCAGGTTTGTACCGGACAGTGTAGTCATAATCTTGAATGGTGAGGCTCCACCTAAGCAATCTGGGATTTTTGCCAGACATTTGCTTGAGCCAGTGAAGTGGGTTGTGATCTGATTCTATGATAAATTTTGTCCCATAGATGTAGGGCCGTAATTTAGCAACAGACCAGATCAAACAAGCACACTCCTTCTCTGTAGTACCGTAATTTTGCTCACGGGCTGTTAATTTACGTGAAACGTAAAGACAGGGGTGTTCATCATCACCAAATTCTTGTGACAACACGCAGCCCATGCCACGGTCGGAACAATCGCATTGGAGGATGAAGGTTTGGTTGAAGTCGGGGGCTCTTAGGACTGGAAACGTCACTAAGGCGGTTTTCAAAGTTTCAAAGGCAGTTTGCTTTGAATCGTCCCAGGTGACGGGATCGGGTGCATCCTTTTTCAGAGAGTCTGTAAGGCTTGCACAGATTTCGGAATAGTGGGGAATGTAACGCTGGTAGTAACCAACTAAACCAAGGAAGGAACGGACATCTTTCTTGGTTTGTGGCCGTGCGAATTTTTGAACGGCCAAAACCTTCACTTCTGAAGGAGTGCGAGTTCCATTGCCCATTTCATGACCAAGAAAAGTAGCTTTGCTGCAAGCGACCTGCGATTTTTTTGTGTTCACAGTCAACCCGGCCTTCTTGCCAGCAAAGAGAAAGTTGAAAACGTTGTCTAAGTGTTGTTGCTACGTTTCGGCACCAACTGCGGTGTCATCTTGAAAAGGAGTGACATACTCCTCCATGCCACGAGTGACATTGTCCATAAGCTTCTGGAAGCAAATGGAGCATTTTTCATCCCCATATTCATCATTAGGGGAGCGAATTTCTCTATGGGGGTAGTGATAGTGGCGGCCATTGAAGCCTGTGGCGTCAAGCGCACTTGCCAAAATCCACGGTTAAGGTCAAAGATGGAAATGTATTTCCACTTGCTGCACGTTCAATACATTCCTCAATGTTGGGAATGGGGTAATTTTTAGTTACCGTATTGTTGTTCAGCTCACGGTAGTCAGCTACAGGACGAGGGCTAGCGTCTTCTTTCTGTACAATAATCATGGGGGATCCATGTGGGGAATCCGTTTCCACAATTAAGCCCAGATCCAACATACGTTTGATCTCCGTAACTATTAAGTCACGTTCGAACTTGGCATGCCTGTAATATTTACAAGGCTTCACCTGTGTGTCAATTAATTCCACATCGTGGGTGACAATGTCGGTACGTCCCGGCAGAGTGGAAAAAACACCATCGACCTGGTCAAAGACTTTAAGTAAGTCGGATTTTTGAGATTCTGATAAATCTCCCGTCTTTTTGAAAAGACTCATGGCTTCTTTTGAGTTAAGATGGCCATCACCAGGCTTGCCGGACCAAACATGGTCGTGGTGAGTAAACTCACGTTCGTCATTGTACGAATGGTTGCTTGACCCCTCTCTAGGCAGATAGGGTTTGAGCAGGTTGATGTGATAAACTGTCTCCTTTTGAGAACCAAACGATTTTTTTTATTAAATAATTGGTATCTGAAAGGCGTTTAACAACATCACAGGGTCCATCCCAATAAATTTCCAACTTATTGGCACGATCAGGCTTAAGGACTAGAACCTTATCACCTTCTTTGAACTTACGTTCAACTGCCTTACGGTCATAGTAGGTCTTATTTTTTTGCTGACTCTTCACAATATTTTCTTGTGAGAGTTCCCGTGAGTACTTGAATCTCTGAAGTAAATCCAGGATATACTCAAGGACAGATGGGTGGACGTCGGGTTCAACCCATTGGCTTTTAACAAGCTCGAGAGGGCCTTTCATATTTCGGCCATACACTATTTCAGCAGGTGTAAATCCAGTACTCTCGTGCGGAGCAGTACGTAGTGCAAACATTGCACCGGGGAGGCATCGTTCCCAGTCTCGGGGATGCTCGTGGCATACCGCTCTCAGCACCGCTTTGAGGGTACGGTGAAATCGCTCCATGCTGTTGGACTGTGGATGATTCACGCTTGAATTAACACATTTAATTCCACACTTTTCAAGGAATAGAGTGGTGAGTTCACTCACGAAAACTGAGCCCAGGTCGGACTGTAATTCGGAGGGGAAGCCTAACCTCGAAAAGATGCCGAGGAGGGCGTCTACTATTGCCTGTTTATTAGTGGCCTTCCCTCAGGTCGAAAAGGTTTGCGAAAAAGCAAATCGTTGTCAACGAAAAACAGCTTGTTTTCGTCCTGCCGGCTTTCTGGCAGCTCAGCATACTTCCAACATACTTGTAGAGTTGGGCATTCACGCTGGAGTTTTAAAAACTCGGGTTTGTCAATGTTGAGGAGCTGTGTAAACTGCTCAGTTTGAGGACCTAAAATAGCCTCGTCCAAAACTTCTTGTTTGGGGTCGACAAAACCTTATGTCTCTGCTCTTGGAGTAACCTCAATCGAGTCGTTATCTGACTCCTCGCTATCAGCGGGGTTCTCACGGTAATTAGGGCGTAAGAGAGGGAGCTGATCGGCAGCGCGTGCCTGTGCACGAGTGACTGCATTCATGTAAGTGGGGAGGGAAACAAGTCCTTTTTCCTCCAACACATTTTGAGACGGCACTCCGAGCAACATACTGAAATGCGGGCCAACGTGATCCGATACGAGAGCTTCTGTTTGGATTGCTCCGTAGGGGGTCTGAACCTCAATTAAGGCTATAGCATGAGCGGTAGTCTTAGCAGTTAAAGCATTATGACAATGCGTGTACTCGCCAGTAAACTGGTCGGGTTTTACGAGTTCACGAGCGATTACATCGTGCGTGGGAACTGTGTCACGTAAGACAAGGCATTTTTGGCCGTTCACGGACCATTCGTGAATGTGTTTGAACAAAACAACTTCCGGTGGGGCATGACTGATAAAATTACAGTCCGCTGTGGCTGCTTTTTCGTCAGCCATACGAACACGACAATCTTGGCGTCTGTGTCCAATTTTTTTACAATAAAAACACGTGCCATCGCCTATGAGACGGGGTTTGTCGAACTCACGGTTTGAGTAAGTGTTGGTGGCTGAAGTCCTACTAGGGGGGTCAGTTTTCACCTCGGCGGTACCAGCCGGTTTAGCCGCCTGACTGTGGTTACGATTTGAGTTACCACGATGACGGTTGGAAGGTTTAGAACCTTGTGCTGTCGTAGCTGCTACTGGAGTTGCTTTAACAGGTCGAGAAGCAGCGTCGGTGGTGATCTGCTTATTACGTGTGGTGAATTCGTCACACAACTGGGCCGCTTCGGCCAGAGTCCCTAATTTAACTTGATCAGGGATCCATTTCCTGAGATGCATTGGACATGATTTATAAAATTGTTCCAATAACACTAGGTTGACAAGTTTGTCGTAGTCACGGTTAACTTTAGCCAAAGTAACCCAACGAGTGAAAAGAGTTTCTAACTCAAATGCATAATCCTGGAATTGCATTTCGGTGGCTTTTTCGAGAGAACGAAATTGAGTTTGTAAAGACTCTTTAGTCTGTACAAAACGGGCAAGCAGTTTACTTTTGACTATTTCATAATCCTGCATTTCAGCGTCTGTTAGCTGATCACAAACTTTAATAAAAACCTCACCGACGAGGGGTTGTAATGCCGTGACCCATTGGTCTTTAGGAATCTTTTGACTAGTTAAAGTTCTTTCGAAAATCTTAAGAAAACTGTTAATATCAGTGTTGGGCGTCCACCTATTTACTAACCGAACTATGTCGGCCACTTTACCATGTTTTGTAACTGGATTTGGGGGAGGTGGGGGAGCGCCCTGAGCTCCACTAGGAGCAGGGTTAAGATTTAACGTAGCAGCATTTAGCTTCGCTAATTCGAGCTGCTTGTCCAGTTTAGCTAATTCCATAGCACTGGCACGGTCTTTAATTTGGGCATCTTGGTCCCTTAAGGCTAGTTCATGAGTGCGACGACGGTCGGCCTCAACTAAGTCAACAGCACGTTTTTTCTCAGCGTCTGCTACTTCAAGTGCTCTTAATTTAAGTTCTTCTGCTTTTAAAAACAGTTCATTTTCTTTAGCAGCTAATTCTTTTTTTGCAAAAATAGCGGCTTCTCTCCTTTCAATAGCGTTAGCTAGTGCATCGGAAAGTTTGGTTAAGTCCAATTTACCATCTTCGATGGCTGATCGTAATATTTTCTGCGATTCAGCTCGGGATTCACTTACTGTGAAGCCAAGTTCAAACAGGCCTTCTTTAAGTCCTTGTTTGTGATATCACGAATGATTTCGTCTAATTCTTCTATTTCGGACATTTTGAGTCTTAGTGGTTAACGTGGTTTCAAAATAAAGCTTTTATAAATGAAACAAAAATTAAAAGCAGCCGCTTAAAATTTAACGTTACTTTTGAGCAGAGCGAATTAATAAAAAAAACTTCTCTCCCAAATCCAGTAAGATTGCACATAAAAAATACACTTTCAAAACCCCCAGCACTCTGGTATATGAATAGCTAAATGGTATTAATACCCTCAACTACAACACTCGGCTTGGCGGCTTCTAAGCATATCTCATGTACACTTACCCAATTGTACAATCGCTGTACGGTCAGTCGGTCCTTCCGTTCCACCGTAGTACGGGAAGTTCGGTACTGATTTTCACGGGAGTCGATCGGCACTGATGGGCGGTCAAATCCACTGGATCTCGGCGTTGCACGCAAAATCCTCTGCTTGGCTGTACGGAGCGCAATTTCCCTCGCGGGTCTCTTCTCCTACAGCATCGGTTGGGGTTGAGACGGCTCTCGGCTTGAGGACATCTACTGGAAGCGGCAGCTGTTGCTTCCGGGTGCCGGCAGTGGTTGGAGCTCCGGCGGGGGTTGTACTATTTTTGACTTTAGTACGACTTCTGCTTCGTGACTTTTTGTAACTTAGTCACAGGTATCTGCTTCATGGCCATGTTTGGCTGGACCACAGACATCTAGTTGGAAGTGGCTTGCATCCTTCTAGGCATGTAGCATGGCAGGGGGGAAAACGCTTGACGGGAACAGCACCTGTTCATCCCACCGCTGCCACCAGTTGTAACGGCGGACGCTACGACGGCTTAGGTGGTTGTAACGCCCCCGGTTTCCCTGGTGTACGTGGAGTTGCAGCTTGAGGTTAATCGGTGTTAATGACGACTTTTTACGTTATTCAACACAGCATGGACACCGTCCCAGCATGGGGGATGAAGCGCCGGTCCTAATTAAAGGGGCCTAACCTTAAACTATTGGTATCGCTGCCACCAACGGTGGATTTAACTGTTTAATTAGCTAAAATCTAAAGATGGGCTACATATTTAATTTTACACTAAAATACAATTAATCAAGTCTAGCAAACGACTGAAGCTTAAAACTCCTGGTTTTATTGTTGCGACAGAGAATGAAAAAGACACTTTACATTACGTTTGCTTCTGAAAGCTTTTGAATACCATTGATTTAAAAGCAACAAGTTTGAATATACACTTAGTATTTCACAAAATCAAACAAACAACACTTGTGTTTGAGTAAACAATTAAATTTTCACATTTAGAAAAGGTAAATCATGGGTGCTCCCGGAGACACCCGCAAGACTTGACAGCCGCAACTGATTAAAGTCTATCTGACAGTATGTTTCTACATGATCAACCGTCCACAGTTATGTTTCTAAGTTTTCCAAGTACAAAAAGATCAACCTCCCTTAGTTCCCTCGAGAACTGTTCTAAGTAATAAAAAGCCCGGCAATTTTACACTTAGGCATCAGTGTGTTTCAATTTGACATCCACAAAGATCAAAGCTTATTGGTAGCGTCGAGTAGCGTCGAGTTTGATAGCGTCGAGTGCCGAGCCAAAAATTACGTTACTTCGGTGGTTCCAGGGCCATGGTGGGCTAAATGGACTACGAGGTAGACTGTATTAACATCCAGTGGTCACTTCTACAGTGATTTGACGTTTCTGGGTGGTCTGTGAACCTTTTTACACACGATTTAAATTTTGAGACTTTCTTGTGGGAGGCGGCCATCTTGTTTGTTTACCTTTCGGAGAAAGGCATTTTAAATGTAAAATGTGTGTTGCTGCCTCTTCGTGAAGGAGTTTTATTGAGAACTCTGAAATACATTCTAGTGAGAAGCCTTTTTAGTGCGAAGCATGGTACGTTTTTTGTTTACAGTTAATGAACTTAGTCTGGGGAGAAGCCGTTTAAATGCAGAGTGTCTGCTGCTTTATTTCTACTTCTCTTTTTATTGCTGCAGTGTTCACAGCTAATTGGTCCCCCCCCCCAACAAAATCCAAAACAATGCTTTGGGTCACTAGCACTTGCACTTTGGGGTTAACTGGTTGTTAGAAAACAAAGGTTTTGTTTAATCGAGAGCCGTTGGATTGGACTTGGCCGATCGTCGCTCATACGGGATGAGTCCACCTAAATGTTACGTGTGCAGTGCTGTTTTACTATGTATGGGACAAGTTTTAATGAACGAGTTCAATTCTATTCTGGTGACAACAGTTGAAGCATAGTTGATGTAGCACACTTTTTCGTTTTGAACTAAAATTATTCTTCAAAACTAAAGCCGTTGTGGAGCGAAGCCGTTTAAATGCGTTATTTCGGCAGCGGCATTCCTTGACTATTTTTGCATCACTTGGCGTCACTGGATGATGCCAATGAGAAAACCCGGGATTACTACCCTAAATGGTTTGCTCCTTTTAAG
>JAHWFP010059879.1:0-18766 GCA_023313725.1 Lithobius niger | reverse complement strand
TCGAGTGAAATTCAAGTCGCCTGTTGCTGTCTACTACTGCTTGTCTCACTCGTGGCTAGAACCCACGTCAGAGTGAACCAAGACGGAAGCCGTTCGCACCTCTTGCTGCTTGTCTCGACCGTGGCTAACCCCACGTCTCGAGTGAAATTCAAGTCGTCTGTTGCTGTCTACTACTGCTTGTCTCACTCGTGGCTAAAACCCACGTCTGAGTGAACCAAGACGGAAGCCGTTTGCACCTCTTGCTGCTTGTCTCGACCGTGGCTAACCCCATGTCTCGAGTGAAAATCAAGTCACCTGTTGCTGACTACTGCTGCTCGTCTCACTCGTGGCTAGAACCCACGTTTTGAGTGGACCAAGACGGAAGCCGTTTGCACCTCCTGCTGCTCGTCTCAACCGTGACTGGCCCCACGTCTCGAGTGAAAATCAAGGCAACAGTCGCTGTCCACTGCTGTTCGTCTCATTCTTGGCCTGATCCCACGTTTTGAGTGAACCAAGACGGAAGCCGTTTGCACTCTGCTTGTCTCGACTGTGGCTGACCCCACGTCCCGAGCTAAAATCAAGACTTCAGTTGCTGCCCACACTGCTGCTCGTCCCATCCGTGGCCTAAAACCCACGCTTTGAGTGAAGAGTCAAGTTGGAAGCCATCTACATTTCCTACTACTTGTCTCGTCCATGGCTGATCCCGTGTCTCAAGTAAAATTCAAGTCACCGGCTGCTGTCCAAACTGCTACTCGTCTCAGCGTGGCTAATTAAAACCCACGTCCTGAGTGAAGAATCAAGTCGTAAGGCGTCTCCATCTCTTGCTGCTGGTTCGACCATGGCTCACCCCACGTTTTAAACGTAAATCAAGTCTACAGTTGCTGTCCACTCCGATGCCTGCTTCATTCATGACTAAGCTCGTGTTTTGAGGTAAGTGTCACACCAGAAACCATTGACATCTTGTCGTCCCCTTGCCACAACCACCATCGATGACGGCTGCATCGTCCACCTAAAGCCTGGCCTATCTCATCAAGGGAAATGAAGCCGTCTTGGCTCCCTCCGGTTGTTTCCCGAGATCGCTCCACACCCGAACCGACATTCCCTTTCCCGCACTCTTGCGGCCCTCTTCACGGCAAGATGGTCTTGACGACACTTCTACTATCCATTTCTCCTGTCGTTCCTTCACTTGGCCTTCCTCTCGTTGTCTACCATCTCATGAGCGGTGTCTTTTCAACTGTCATTCCTAGTCTGCCGCGGACAACAACCACTCGTCGCCCGCCGTGTCCCGTCGAAGCCATGTCCTCCTCACGACAGACCACCTCAACTCACACGTCTGCTGATGATTCCGAATCCCTTCTCAGATGACAACCCTATGTCGTCCCCGACGACACTTCGCCTACTCTGACGCTACACAGCAGCCGCCAAGTCTATGCCGCATCATCATCCCCTCGCTCTCTGACCCAGATAAAGACGACAAACCCTACGGTAGCCTTGCACCCTATCGCACAACCGACATTCCCCCGGCGCCCGAGTCTGGCATCAACTACCGATTCTGACGTCCACGTCATTCCGACGGATCTAAATCGGCCCCGCTCGGACCCCCCATCTTCCCTGGTGACATTCGCCCAAGTTTCTTAGCGCCATCATCACCACTCACCCAGCACACCGTGTTCTTGTCGTCCGGCCTCCCACATCCTCGGGAAGCCTCAGCTCCACCAAATTCAACTCTTGGCAGCCTCTAGCCGGCCCTTACCGCCCGACGTCCCGCTGCACCTATCCCAGTCGTCCAACCATCTCTCTGTCGTCTAGCTCGGTGCACACCACGTCGTTTGTGTTGTCAGGCGACGAGCCTGTCAAACTCTCACGTCAACGGCCGCCTTGTAGGCCGGCTATACACCGGCTACACGAGGAGCTCCCGCACCCACAACACGTCGTTGCACTGCCGCCTGCTGGTGCTTAGCGCCCGTTATCTCTTTCGCTGGATTCCGGTCGACCGTCCAACCATCGTCTATCATCCCGTTTAATGCACTCCACGTCCGCTTGTGTCATTTGCCCTGCCAACTGTCCCAACTTGCGGCCACCACTTCCTTAACCGTGGCTTATGTTCGGCTTCCATCGTTTAAGCCTTCCCACATAACTCTCACACGAACGGGCCCAGTCATGCCCTTTCGCCCGACTCCACAACGTCGCACGCCCGTCTGACGGCTGTGCATCACCTTCCTCCAGCCGAACGACTCAATGGCCTCGTATCGCTCGCAACTCCCCGGCCCACCACGCCACCATGCATCCGTAAGGGATCAGCCCCATCCACCTCACGTCTGACACAAGTTTTCTCAAGACAGCTCTCTCCACATACTCTTTAAAAAAAAAACAACAACAACAGACAAGGAGAAAGGATCCATCTTCTTGTCCTCACTGTCTCACACTCAAACGGAATCCTCACAGCAAGGGAACCACACAGGAGTTGAATGACCAACCCAGTAACTCTTTACAATCAGGGCAAACCCCACAGAGTCAACCACCGACTAAAGTAATTCGCACACCAGCATTTTGAGGGAATCCATCGACCCGCCTCACACAACCAGACGAAGAGGTCGAAAAGTAAACAGACTACACCGGCTGGAACCCATCGTCCCAGTCTGTACAGTAGTCAATCCCCCTTAAGCACTCAGAGCAAAGCAGAAGCAAGACAACCACAATGGAAGCTAGCCATTCATGATGGAAGCATGCCAACCGGAGAAGAGGGTATGAGACCAAACTTCGACGTTCATCGCCGGTTCTGAACAAAGTGCGAAGTTTTCATCAACTTTTTGGGGGACAGCCTGCTTGCATCCCGGGGTGGTGCCCGCCACCTGCTTTGACGAGGTCTACTGGTAATGCTAAATTACCAGGTTAAGTTGTTTTGGCAATAAAGAAAGAACATTCTGCCGGCCCCCAGCCAGGCCGGCTAAAAATGGTTTCTTTTTGCCTAAAACATACTTAACCTTACTCCCACCCTGCCTCCCCTCTCGAGTCACCGCCTGACACATTGAGAGTAAAATGAAGGCCGAAAGCGTCCACGCTATTGCTTTTATAAGAAAGGACCACGCTGCGCATGCGCGGTGGGATGTGCAAGTAGGCGTCTACACACCGGAAGAAACCTCCAGGGGAACATCACATTCGAGGAATGTAATGCTAAATTACCAGGTTAAGTATCTTTTAGGCAAAAAGAAACCATTTTTAGCCAGCCTGGCTAGGGGGCGGCAAAATGTTCTTTTTCTCGCCAAAGTTTCCGTCGCCTAAACGTCCGTCATCTAAGTGTCAGTGAATCGCATCAACTGGCTCAATATGACCCACTGGCTTGAACTGATCCAGAATTACAGAACCAAAAACGAAACTAACCGTGACTGGATTGGCACACTTGTCATTAAAGTGCACACTTGTAAACTTTTCGTTCACATTCAATTTAAATTTGAAAAAAAATAACGGTTTATTCATTCTATAAAAAAGTTACTGTTTCATACTGTACGTAATTCCAGTGTATAGTACAATAATCACAGAGACAAAAAAAAACTTTTTTTAACACATATTAATACATTAACACTATGCTTATTAACATGGTTTGTACTGATAGAAACGAAGCTGCAGACATGACAGGCTTCATAGCCGGGGACTATAACAGAATCTACTGTGAGACGATCTAGACCAAAAAATATTCACGTGGTTTCATACGGCCGGGAGTCGAAGTCGGTAGTCTTCCGATTACATGTCGATATCTAATCTTTGAAGACCCAGGTTGAATTCTCGGCAAAATGACAACACGCTAGCTTTAGCTGCAGTCCGTGGATGTTACGATGGAGTTGACTATTTACATTTTCTTAAATTATGCACTGAATTCTGGTTTATGAGGTTGGGTTATAGTCCGAGTTACTGGGTCATTCTGGGTCAATGAATTATCAGTGGGTCGTTCAGGATCGATCAGTGCGTGTCCCAGTCAAAAACTGAGTTCAGCTAATTGACCTGCAATGACCGAAACAAAAACAGCGACTTGTGACCCATTCGTCCACTGGTACCGTGCATTTCTTTTCCATCTAGCAATTTAGCGAAATACGAGTATGGTGTAAAGTCAACGTCAGTATTAGGCAATTTTTACAAACTCAATCCCGTTTATCGACTGGCCGTTTGACGTTAATCGCGAACCATACTCTAGTTTCGCTAAATTGCTAGATGGAAAAGAAACGCACCGGTACTCAGTAAATTGGAGGAAAGAAAACACGCAACGATTAATTATAAGTCTCCTGAAAAAAAAAAAACACGCTGCATCCTTCACTCTGTATTAGACTAACATTATTGGCAATATTTACTGGCATTAAACGTGGCCTACTATCTACAAGTGGACCTTTTCCTCGGACTTGTACACCTTTTAGCGGAGTGAACGTTCGTAGCATGGGCTATTTTTTTTAGCAATATAACTTTTTGAGTATAACTGTAGCTTATTACCAGATAAGCTACAGTTACACCCAAAAAGTTATAACGATAAAACAAACAGTCCATGCTACGAACCTTCACTCCACTCAAAGGTGTACGAACCCGACAAAAAACTCCGCTACTTGTAGTACAGCGCTTCCCTGCAAGATTCAATGAGCCAATTAGGCCTAATCGAAAATTAACTTAATAATAACAATAATAAATTTCATTTTATCCACAAAATACAATAAAAATTAAATAAGAAAATGGTATCGCCAAAAAACGTTTACAAAGGGCAAGGTTTCGACTAGAAAGCTCAATCTTACACTTAACCCAGCAACAAAATAAAACCACACACACAAACAAGAACAAAAAAAAAGCAAAGCAAAATACAATTATGTAACGCTAATCATTAAAAAAAAACAATAAAAATTCCACAAAACAGGGAGCAGAGGGGGGGGGTGTGTGTGACCGCACTAGGAATTTAAGAAACGTTGGTAAAGAAATGCTTGAACAGAAGGGGCGTTATTGATTTTTGCAGGCAGATCATGCCATTTAAACAGGAATTGTTGGTTGTGGGGATGAAAACTCAGTTGAGTTCACTTTCCGAGAGTGAGGCACCCACGTAGTCATAAAGTAAAGCTGGCTTTATTAAAATTTTCGGTCCATTTTAGCCTTTAAACCTTGGTCACTAAAAACATGTTAGAAAAGACACATAAAATTGCCTGCCTAATTTAATTTAATATTCTGAGTAAAAAAGGAAGGTTAGTATTTATTATTAGTTCGACATCGGGGAGGGATGAACGTGCTGTAGCTGAGTCAGGTGGGAAAATTGTGAGTCTCAATAGCTAGAGTTAAAAAGTTCAAACGAATCGGAAGGTTCTTTAACTTTAAACGTTTTACACACCATCACAAGTGAATGTAAAAGCTCTTATGTTTTCCCATGGAAATTTTTTTAAGCTCTTTCATGTTTTCTCTGACACTATTACTTTTTGATGCTAAAAATAAAACGAACACAAGCGTTCTGGTCCTTGTGGGAGAGAGTTGGAAACCTAACAAAGTCAGGGAAGCTCTTATCGAAAGTTTGTGCTTTTAGGATCACAACTTATAGAACAATCTTAAAAAGATAGGTAACTCCTGAGGTTACCTGTTTACCACTCCTCCAGGTCCTCATTCTCCAGTGCTATGCAGAGATGTCCGCAACGGCCTATGTCTGATCAACATCAACGCAATAATGCAGGCTACATGATTAATCCCTATAGACGCAGGGTTCCAAGATACCAGACTGTTAAGTTGAAGCTATCTTAAGTATAAATCCTTGCGAAGAAACCATGTGGGAAATAGAAAATGTAACCAAGCTGTTATATTAAAAGTCCTTGAAAATTGAATAGGCCTAAAAAGGCATATAAAAAACATGACAAGCCTGAAAAAAAAGGTTTAAACTTGGAAAAGGCTTAGTGCCCCAAATTCTGAAGTATCATCTTAAACCTGAAAAAGGGTGAGAAGAGACGATGTGTTCAGCTCGCGAGTTGGACCCCAAGTCCTTTTTTTTTTTTAAATTTAGTTTAAAACCTGTACATTAAAACTTGTGCACATGCGCAAACCTCACCTTCACAAAGCACGAACATTGCCATTGGCTAACAAACAACGTATTGAGACAACGTGAACATCACTATGCCCGCTAGGGACGAAAAACTAAACTAGTAGAGCAAACATTCAAAATGAAACATGAACTTTTTAGCGACGGACATAAAACTCAAATTACAACATCACCAATCGCAGTCATCGCAAGATTCGCAATAAGGCCTAAAACTCTCTATTCTTGTTAAAAGTGAAAGAAAAAAAAACGTTTTCAAAATGATGTGGAACCTACTATGGGATTTCGAGTGCTTTTCTAAAGACTATAAGCACACCATTAGAAAGTTTTCTTCCAGAGTTTAATCAATCTATCAATGTGTGGGCCGTACAATTTGTTGGTACGGCTATACAAATCCAAGCGTTAATTCTGAGATGACTGAATTAGAATGGTATAAAACACGGCCAAAAGAAAGAATTTTGGCAGGCATTTAAAACTGGAAAAGCCTTCGTAAACCTGCGGAATTTGGTGGAGTGGGCTGAAAAAAATAAAACTTTCTAAATTCAAAATGCCATAATACGGAAAAGTTGCATTTTAGCATTGCAACATAAAAAATGTGAGGTGACGTCTTGGGTTGCCATAAGGGTTTAACATTGTATGTAAATGAAAGAACGGCAAAAAAGGCAAAAACGATCTGACTGGTTTAAATTTAAAATTGTAATATTATCTCATTTGATAATCTGAGAAACCATGTAAACAATACTGTAATTAAAAGGAACTCAACTTTTCTTCAAAACTATGGGTGTAATTTAACATCAGGGATATGCCAAAATAGCATCATGCCTCCAGCCTATTTTGGCCTGTAACTTAATTCTTACTATTCTAAAAAAAACCATAAAAATCATGAACATAAAAATAATAAAAATAAAAATAAAAAATAGTAAACATAAACATAAAAAACATAAAAATCCTTGAAATTGTGGTTCCCTTTTATGGTTTCTGAGATTATCAAATGAAATGGTATTAAAATTAAGTTTTAAATCATTTATGCCTTTTTCCACCGTTCTGGCCATTGACGTGCAATGTTAAACTTCAAGGCTCTTGTGGCAACCGAAGAAGCGCCCTCAGATTAAGTGATGATTTTTTTGCGTATGGTTGTGAAGCTAAAAGGCAACTTTTTCGCACTATGACATTTCGAATTTCAAAAATTTTATTTTTTCAGCCCACCCTACTGTAGAATTCCATTTTACTGCTACTGCATTCTTCAAGATTATTACACTTTAAAGGGTTAGCAAACATAATCCGCAAAGATTTTCCATACCTATATTTCAAACTTTTAGAGGAATGTCTTTTCAATTTTCCATTCTAATCTTAATGCACTTTGTATTGATTGCTAGAGCACTTGAGCTTCTACAGAGATTAGAAAGTTGACTAGATATGATCTTGCCTTTTCCAAGCCTATGCCGAGCTCTGGTGGGTAGTTGTGGACACTAATGCCTCTGCTAATGTTTTGCGTACTATGCACCACGGGCAAAAAGCAGTATTAGAAGTTGCAACTATCGCCGGGGTCCTCCGTAAGCTTGGAGGAGGCATGATGCCAAATTTTTGCGTGTCGTTGTTTAAGGTCGACGTAATTCCATTCACTGTACGTTTTCTTCGTAAATGACCCCTTGAAACAACACTCGACGAGCCCCCAAAAAAAATGACACCCACGAATAAAGGCATAAAAAATAGCAAAAACAAAATGTTGCGATTTATCACGTGATTAAAGACGCCGTAATACGTCAGAGAATTAGCGAATTATGGCAGCTAGCTGGCTACGACTGGGATTTGCACTGCTAATCGCCCTTCAGCTGCAGAAAAGGATTAAAGGATAATGCAAGCAGTACTTCTCGATTTACTTTTTGTTCGGCAGCAAAAAAAAAAACATCATTTCAAGAGAAATAAAAGATCATGCCAGATCAATAACAGCTGATAATTTAAATACGTTTTTATAGCACACGATACCGTATAGTATCATCTGCAAGGGCAATATAATTTATAATAATAACTAAACAAGCCAAAAAAAATGTAGAAGTTAAAAGACTTCACCCGACATTACGAGCAGATAGTAGCTCATTTTCATGATGCAAGGATCAATAACAAACACTTTAAGATTGCATCAAGTGCAAGGAAAGTCAAAATACAGAGAAAATTGCCCAAAGTCAAGAAAAATCATGAATACATAAAGAGTTCCTCACGGTACTTTATGCACTTTATTCACTAGTTTGTTATAGTCCAGAGATTAGTCGATTCATGGGATCGAGAACGGCAGCCATGCTGGTTTCAAAGAGCAGCCAAAATCAGCGCATGCGCAGACGGAATAAGTTGGCAATGGCGGCCTTCAATGAAAAGGAGCAATCGTACCGTACCGACCTCGCTGCTAGCCTATAGAAGCGTGGTTGACATAGAAACCAAGCTTCAAAACGACATTCACATCATAAACGCCTGGAAGAATGATGGGCCCCAATCGGAATGAAATTCAAAACGTAAAAAATAAAAATGAAAATTGAATCATCTGAGAGGAATGCACGCGTGTATTTTTTTTTACCTATCGTTCGTTCTTACAGATTTTTTTAATTGGTTTCGTTCTTTTTTACTTTGCTTTCGTTTTCTTTCATTTTGGTTTCGTTATGTTTCGAATTGCTTTAGTTTCGTTGCATTTTGGTTTAGTTTCTTTTCATTTTGCTTTCGTTTCTTTTCACTTTGCTTTAGTTTAGAGGTGATTTTACCAATCTGATCGTTGAAGCAAATTAAACGGAGAATACTAAATGTAATTTACAGTAAATAAATTAAGATGTAGGTTGAAAAACGTATAAATTAATGATTTACTGTATAGAGTATACTAATAATAATAATAATAATAATAATAATGTTTATTTACTCCAGCTAAAAAGCAAAATGGAAATGCAAGGATCCTGGGAGAACCACTAACAGCACACCAAGGTTTAAAAAAATATATATTTAAAAACTTTAAAATCATCCACTTATTTTATACGTTTTCATATGCAGAGTATGCTCGTCAAGTTTAAGATTTATGTGTTTAAAATTTTAATAAAATGTTACGGACAGTTTTCCGGACGAAGTAGGTGCGCCTTCAGATCGCACTTGTTTAGTAGTTTCCGAAAAATGTAAACCGATGGGGCCGAGACAATATCGTCGCTCAACGAATTCCACGCAGCGATCACTCTTAGAGCGAAGAAGGATCTCCTACAGTTCAAGTTAAACCCCTGGTTAATTATCCTCAGATGGTTTCCTTGAGTTCTGGGGTGAGTGCAAACATCGAAAAAAGGTAGATCAATTGGTAGCAAACAATGTATAATTTTATATGTAAGGATTAAGTCGGCCTTCAGGCGTCGACATTCTAGAGTGTCTAAGTTTAAAGCACTTAGGCGCTGTTGATATTGTTTCTTACTAAGCCCAGGTAAATGTTTTGTAAATCTCCTCTGGACCGATTCGATTTTGTCAATATCCTTCAACAATCGTGGCGACCAGACATGGCTAGCGTACTCCAGTAGTGGGCGTACGTAGACCTTATAAGCCCAAAGTTTTGTGTCGGAATTCCCCGACACAAAGCACCGCTGGACGATTGCAGCCCGACGATTTGCCAAAGACACAATATAATTACAATGCGTGGTGAATTTCAGGTCAGCCTGAAACCAAACACCAAGATCCTTGAAACAATTTGAAGCAGCTTTAAGATTTGTATTTTCAAGGCAATAATTAAAGGGTACTATCACAGTTCCTAATGAGAAGCTTTGACATTTTTCAAGTGAAAGGGAAAGCTGCCAATTTGTAGACCAGTCAAAGATTGAGTCAATGCTCTTTTGTATTTTAAAACAGTCATCAACAGTAACGACTGGTGCATGTAGTTTCAAATCATCTGCAAATTTTTCTTGGGAGACTGAGGATTCAGGGCAAGTTAAATCATTTAAGAAAAGGACAAATAACAATGGTCCAAGGACGGATCCCTGTGGGACACCACTGACAACTGCTGTAGCTTCCGAGAGTATTTGTTCAATTATCACGCGTTGAGTTCTACCAGTGATGAAAGCCTGGATCCAAAAAAGCAATTTGTCGTCAAAACCGTATTCTTTTAGTTTAAAGATTAATTTTGAATGTACTACAGATTCGAAAGCCTTTTTAAAATCAAAAAGTATGATGTCCGTTTGGATTCCATGATCTAGGGCATCAGACCATTTGTCGAGTGCAATAAGCAGTTGGTGCACCGCCGACCGACCAGGGAGGAAACCAAATTGGTCGTTAAGGATAATATTATGTGTATTGATGTGTTGCATCATTTTCGTTCGTATAATTGCTTCCATTAACTTGCAAGGCACTGCTGTTAAAGAAATGGGTCGGTAGTTTTCAGGGTTTGTAGGATTTCTCTTTTTAAAGATAGGAACCACAATTGCTGTTTTCCAAGTTGCTGGAAGTTTGCCAGTGGAGAATGAAAAAGAAAACAGGAATTGTAGCGCCCATATTATCTGTTCGCCAATCTGTCTGTAGAAAAATGCGGAAAAGCCATCCGGCCCAATCGAGTGGCTAGGTTTCATTTGGGACAGGGCAATTCTAATGTCGGTAATCGAGAACAATATATCCGAACATTTATTAACTTTACGCGATTGATTCCTACACTGTCGTGATGGACTCAAGTTATCATCCATAACTCCATTTTTAGAAAATTCTGCATTGAGCGCTTCAGCTTTAGCAAAAGGGCATGTGGCAAGGATGCCCCCAACATCTAGCGGAGGAATAGAGCGTACAGAGTGAGTTTTGTGGCGATAAAACCGAAAGAGGGCAGAAAGGTTCCCCTCCTTCAAGATTTTTGACTCTTGGATATATTCCAAATCTTTAACGTAGTTCGAATATGCTTTTTTGCATTCAGAATAAAATGCTCGGTTTTCAGACGTTTTATTTGTGCAAAGGCAGTGCCATGCATCAAGTTTTTTCTTTTTTAGCTTGGTTAGTTTTTTGCTATTTACCGTACCATTTTTTATTTTATGTTTTAAAGTTTTGGTGCAGTCAATAGTGCACTCACGAATAATAAACAAAAAGTGTTCCCAAGCTTCGTCAACAGTTGGGTAGCCTACCAACTCATCCACCCAATCGAAATTGCCCAAAAGATCACGTAGGAGATCGAAATTTATACGTTGGTTACAACGCTTATCTGGAACTGGAACTGGAGGTGACTTAAAAAGGGCGAAATTTGAGAGATGTAATTTGTGTGCGGCCCCGTATTTTCCCGTTACCTACCCTTCATCGCGGCTGGAATGAAGCTTCCCTGTACGACAGTACCGGGCCTTTAGTTTCGTTTTCAGTTATTTTCTTGGAGCGTCGTAACAGAAATTCTTGAATTATTACAAATAAATAACTTAAAGAAAAATAAATTAAGTGCTGTGCTCGGAACATATTACCGACAAAAAATGCAGTGATGATTCTCACCACAATGCTTTTTAAATATGTCGTTTAACTTAATTTTAGCAGTAGCCATTGGATATTACTGGTATTATTACTCTATACAGTAAATCATTAATTTATACATTTTTCAACCTACATCTTAATTTATTTACCGTAAATTACATTTAGTATTCTCCGTTTAATTTACTTCAACTATCAGATTGGTAAAATCACCTCTAAACTAAAGCAAAGTGAAAAGAAACGAAAGCAAAATGAAAAGAAACTGAACCAAAATGCAAAGAAACTAAAGCAATTCGAAACATAACGAAACCAAAACGAAAGAAAACGAAAACAAAGTTAAAAAGAACGAAACCAATTAACAAAACCTGTATTAAAACTCTTTATTGCTTAAGACTTCCATAACCTTTTCAACTTTCGCAGGAAATTACTTTTTTTCACTTCAGTCTTTTTTATGTACTCATCTACCGTGAAAGATTATTTTTTGTCCTCAATACCATAATTTCCGCTCGCATTTTCGTTATTTTTATAGCGCATAAAAATTCGGATTTCCGGTAAGTTGAAACGCCTCGTGATTTTACGGCCATCAAAGGTTTGATCCATACCTTTATGTGATAAAAAATAATTTTTTTTTATCGTTTCGTTAATAAGGCGAACAAAAAAAAATGTCTCTCACAGAGGCCATACTCTTTGCGAGTGAATAAGATAGAATGACCATCCTATTCATAACTTTTACGTATTTGAGATTTAAGTCGTTTCCCATTCCTTCAATCGGATATGATTAGAAGTTGTCAATATTTTGAAAGCATTTCGGGGGAGGAGAGAAAATAATGTACATTGTCTACATCCTAGGCTCTTTGTCATTGAGGAAGAAAGATTTTGAGATAAATATTTAGGGTGTTTTACAACTGGAGAAGGGTATTAGGAACACGTTGCATGCAAAACATATTATATACTACAAAAAATACAGAGTAAAAATACTGCTTAATAGAATTAATCATACGACGTCACAAATTGTGCCCCCCCCCCCCCGCCATTCCACGAAGTTGTCATATTCCCCCCAACTCCCCTATTTCGTGACTTTATGGGCGCGGTTCGCTACAATTAGCCATAATATGTTTGTATATATGTTCGTATAAATACTTCTCATTGATTGGTGTGTTCCTGTTGTTATGTGGCGTTTGGACTGTCAAGGACAAGAATTTTCTCTCTCCCAAGATGGCATGACTGTTCTTTTCTGGCTTTGCTTTACATCCTTGCTGAAAATATTGCTGGCATCAATTCCAAACGTCCCTAGAATCTTCAAATTTGTTAGTAGACAGCTTTACAATTTTTCTTCGTTATTTTCGTGCATGTTATCAATTTGTTACCATTACTTGCTATTCTACAGTAATCGTCACTATGGAAAAAAAAGAAAACAACCTTGGAAGTGGTTACGAGAAAGCATCTCGATTTTGATGAGAAGGCAATGAAACAAACGATTTTAAATTTGCAATGTTTTATTGTTTTTTTTTATCATATGTGTTTGCAATCTCTGTGTTCCGTGCTCTTAATGCCAAACACGCGCAAAGAAATATAATTTGTAGAAATTGGATGCAAAGCAGTTTTTCGCCTTTCACCCAACAGCGATTACCTATAATGACAATCCCCCATAAAATATTATAAGGAACCTTCTATGTTACAGTAAGAAATATGAGTTTTTTTTTGAAAAAAAATCGTACATTGAACGAGGAAACGGAATGTATAGTGTGCTTGTTGATACATTGATTTTATGAGTTACTGTAATTTTTTTTTTCATCTTTAAAGAATCCCACGCATTTTTTGAGCTGCCGATGGATCTGACTCCAAATGTGTTTGTTCCCACGAACCCAGGTGGTGACAACAGTTGGGGATATAGAAATTTGATGGTTCTCATACTACGTCTGTTTGGGGTGCATATCGATACTTTGGAAAGTAGACAATTTTAGAAAGCTGCTGTTTCATGCTCTGTTGTTGGTTTTGAGTGTTTATCACTGCTTTGCAAGGCGTACACTATTTAGAATTTTGGTGGTTCTAATAACTATTATTATGGTTTTGAGTGTATGTCAGTAATTTGTAAGGAGGATACTTTTGAGAAACATGGTGTTTCTTGCGACTCTTGTCGTGTTTTGGTGGATAACATAACCTTGCACGGCAGACACGCTTGAGAAACTTGGTGTTTCATACAACGTTGTTGGTTTTGGGTATATATCACTAGTACTATTCACGGTAGACATTTTTTGTGTGGTTTTTTTACTGCCGCTGTTGTAATTGAGTGGACATTAGTGATTTGCATGGCATACACTTTTTATAGAAACTTGAAGTTTCTTTCTATTGTTGATAGCGTTTGGTGTATATCACTACTTTTCAATGCATACAGTTCTTAGAAACTCAGTGTATTTTGCTGCTATTGCTGGTGTTAGGTAGACATCACTACTATAGGACGAAAGGCTCATGGTTTTACTTGGTAACACAGAAATCACAACGAACAAGGTACGCTACTTACCAAAACTGTCCCTTGATCGTCACAAAATCAAGGTGCGAATTTTCGGGGTGGGCCTTTTATCGTTTTGAAAGATTTCCCATCTTCCTCAGGCACTCGAGCGTTAAACGCCTTTTGACGTTGTTGATGAGAGATTTCTTGGCACTCTGGAAGTGATGGATGAAGATGCTTTCCAAAGCTCGAAGACGGGGCTCAGACTGCGTCAGATTTCAAAAGCATTATGGTGCTCTTCCAAGCAAATTTCGTGATTTTTGGAGATGTGGTGAGCAGCAACTACACTTAGCTTGGCTTTCCGTTTCTCCACAGCCTTCATGTGTTCCTGAGCTCGTTATCTCGTTACCTCTTCCTTCCGTCTCGGGCCAACTCAATGTCAGTGCAGATGCACTCGTCCAGTCATTGCCCAGTGGCAACCTGGGACTGGCCGCTGAACTCTGTTGTCCTCCCTCCTCCCTCTGATCCCCTCCACCTCCTACTCCCTCCACCTCCCTCCTCCCACTTCTCCCTTGTCGGGACCTTCATTTTCTTCTGAGCAACCTCAAAGAACTCCTTGTACCAACCCCTCTTGCCCCCCTCATCTGACATGCACCCCTCCTCCCTCCTCCACTCACGTACACCCCTCCTCTCCCGTCTTTCCCCTCTTGCCAGTTCCTTGCCACCTTTTGCTGTCGCACTGAGCTCTGTGCACAACTCTACATCAGTACAAACTATTACGCAAGCCGAATTATGCGCCATCCAGCATGCTTCGCTTCCTGCCCCTCCTCTGTACGAGCACCCTGCCTCAGCGACTGACAATTTTCCCAGGATGATCTGGTCGGATACAAACCCCTGGCTTGTCAACCTCTCCTCGCACACCCTGAGAGCGATGCTGAGAAAGAGGTTCTTTCCCTTGATCCTAAGTTCATTCCAGTGCTCAAGTATGATCGCGTCAAACATGAAACCAACATGGTTGCGGACAATCGGCTGATGATAGAGCGTTTCCAAGCCCCCCCGGCCGTCGCTCGCGAACTCCACCTCGCAACTCTGACTAACAGCACTAGACAGAAGGACAACTTGACCCCTGCACAGATTCTTGCGCTCCGAGCTCTATGAGACAATGAAAAGATAGTTGTCACAAGGGCTGACAAGGCGAACACCACCATCGTCATGGACAGAATTGAGTACGATTCCAAGGTGCTGGAAGAACTCTGAAAGTCAGGACTGTACACTCCTGTCCTCTATAAATTTGGTAACAAGTTCTACCAGAGCCTCACCATGAGCATTGCCCAACTTGTCACTGATGCCCTGATCCCTGAAATTCAAGGAACTTCGGCCTTATCCTGACTCGAAGCTCCTCCAGCTGTGCGCCCAAGTTAAAATCCACAAGGAGGGAGTTCCACTCAGGCTCATCGCCTACGCAAAGGGAGGCCCTGCTCAGCGGTTTGGCTGGTTCCTTAGTCCTCGGTTAAAGAAGTATTTGTGGGGTACTTTTCGTCTATCCAATACCCTCCAATTCACGAAGATTCTCAGCCTGCTTCGTCTCCAACCTGGAAACCGTCTTACATCCTTTGATGTCCATGAGTTGTTCCCAAGTCTTAGCCACAAGTTCATTCTGGAGATGTTTGCAATCCGCCCGTAAACTCGATGTTGATGACAGAGAATTTGGGCTTGGAGAGACGCATCCTCAAGACACTCCTGTTGAACATCTTTGTGAGTTTCTGCCATGAGTTATTCCAACAGACCGAAGGCACCCATGGGGTATTCATGTTCACCCATCATATTCTGGATACCCACGCTTTGTCCTCTCATCCCGAGCTTCGAGTGTGAACTAGGTACATAGATGACACCTTCACTGTGGTTTCTGAAGACCGTCTTGAACCGTCAAGTACCTCGAACAACTGGAGCAGTTGTCTTGAGTTTACGTCGGAGGTTGAGCAACGTGGCTGGGCTGCCCTCCTTTTCTAGGCGTTCTGGTCCGTCGGCGAGGTAACTCAATTGTCTGGGAACCATACACCAAGCACACCCAGAGCATAGGATGATTCCTTTCCACTCAGGGCATCCCAAATGTTAATTCCTCGCTGCACTTGATAACGACATGGTACGGATCAAGTATCGGACGATGTCCAACGCATGTCCAACCGAGCACTTTCTCCAAGTCAAGGACAAATGTCTCCATCTCGGCTTTCCTGCCCGCTTGATAAATAAATCCATCACCTACGCTAGGAGATGGCGAGAGAACCAGCCACGATCCATGCAGTTCCCAGCGCCTTTCCAAGTGGTGTCCTATTCGCCCAGCAAGGGGGACCGTGTGAAGCGAATCCTCTTCCGTGGAGGTGTCGGATGTTTTTTTTTTTCACCTAACCCCCCGAATCGTGGGGCAAGGTGTCCAGATGGTTAGCACGACTATCTCCTGTGCCAGAGGTCCCGGGTTCGAGTTCGGCCTCAGGCAGCCCAGGCATTTTCGGGAAGAGAAGGGCCCTGTGATATCTCATGCTCATGTCGATTGCAGCATGTAAAAGAAACTAGGAATTTCCGATGGGGTTTACCTAGCAAACCTGTCCCTCTCTCCTTCTGGTGCCATGGCTACGACTGAGTGTGCGGCAAAAGCTAACGCTAAAACAACCCCCGAATCTGAAATCTCTGTTCCCTGCCGATGAAGAAGCGGACCCAGACCCTAGCTCCTTCGCTGACACCTCCACCACCTCCAGAGGCCGGCCCGTCACAACCTCCTGCTGCTGCTGCACCCCTTCCTCCGAGAACTTATGCTAGGTCCAAAGGAGATTTCTCTGGAGCTACACGGATCAACCACCGATACAACGCTAGATCCCAGAGCAAGAACGTTCGTCCCGAGACCCCACCAACTTGCCAGGCACTACGCCTAACCACGGACACCGCAGTGGGGCCGCGGGGGGGGCGGAGACCCTGAGGTTCTCTGCAGCATTCCGTAGACCAAGGCAGTGGTATATGCTATCCCATGCTCGGACTGCAACGCCATCTATGAGGGCGAAACCAAACGTCCAATTAGCACCCCCGAGTTCGGGAACACATGAAGGCTGTGGAGAAATGGAACGCCAAGCGAAGTGCAGTTGCTGCTCACCACATCTCCAAAAATCAAGAAATTGCTCGGAAGAGCACCACAATGCTTCTGAAATCTGACACACAGTCTGAGCCCCATCTTCGAGCTTTGGAAAGCATCTCCATCCATCACTTCCATAGTGCCAAGAAATCTCTCATGAACAACAAAGAAGCCTCACATTGCGAAGTCAATCGGATTATTACAGCAGAGTTGACACAACAATTGAATAGCAAGTGGAAAGCACTCCTTCCTCCTATCTCTTTCCAAGCACCACAGATGAAGCCACTGCTCGCCCCATCTCATCCCTCCTCACCAACCAGAATCGCAAACACGTGCGGAAAATTCAAACCAACTTCCTGTTTCTCCAAGTTAAAAGCGTTCAACGCTCAAAGTTCCTGACGAAGATGGGAAATCTTTCAAAAAGATAAAAGGCCTACGAAAATTCGCACATTGATTTTGTGACGATCAGGGACATTTTTTGTAAATAGCGTACCTTGTTCAGTGAGACATCACTACTTTATAAGGCAGACACTTTTCAGAAACGTTGAGGTTCTTGCTACCCTGCTTGGTTTTAGTGGATATCATTGTTTTGGTGGAAAATTAGCAGCCCTTTTACCAGTTTTGGTTTTTTGATCATAATTTTTTTTCTGATTCGTGCTATTAGTGCATTGCCTATAGTTTCTTGTTAGGTTTCTTCCTACTTTAACTCTAATTTCTTGTGAATTTATTACTGGTTTCACTCTAATCTGAATGATTTCTTTCACGTTCCTTGTTGCTTTCATGTGTATAGTTTCTTGGTAGTTTCGTGTTAATGTCTTGCTTGTTTGTTGGTATATAGTGCTAGTTTCATGTTAAATTCTTGCTAATTTCTTGTTAGTGTATATTTGGTTTCCTATTAGTTGCTAGTTTCACGTTACTGTCTTACTAGTTTCATGTTAGTGTTTTGATAAGTTTCCTGTTGGTGGTGTGCCTTGTTTTGTGTCGGTTTCTTGAAAGTTTCATGTTAGGGTCGTGCCAGTTTCATATCAGTTTCTCGCCAGCTTCGTATTGGTGTCTTAATAGTTTCGTGCTAGTTTCAAGTTAGTCTCGTACACGTACATATGACGAATGTTCTAATTTAGCCTTTTGAAAGTTTAAAATGATGACTGAATAACTCATTTATTAACTTTTGCATCGGATGTTGTCAAGACTTGTTGAGATTTTACCAATTAATTTCGATATTATCTCTGGCTTGGTAGTACGACTCAATAAATTCTCTTCTGTGTCGGCAGCATTTCATCCTTCCTGGAAGCTAAGCAAGAAGCTAGTAGAGAACTAGCCAAATAACTACAGATGCAAACCTATTTACGTTGCCTTTTGTACTTATATGTCAGTGTTTCTGAGCAGGGGAATCGAACCCACGACCTTTGAAACGAAAGGTCGAGGTCCTACCGCTGAGCCATACTGACACGGCCAGGTGCTAACACGAAGCAGGTGAAAGTTTCTTTCTAGTTGATTAGGGTCTAGCTGGTTTTGTGACAACTTCTTGCTATTTTCCTGTTAGTGTGGCTTGTTTCTTACTATATAGTTTGCTAGTTTCGTGTTAATTGCAAATTTAATGTTAGCAGTGTTAACAGTTTAATGTTTTTTTTTTTTTTTTTTTTTTGTGTTTTTTATGGTAGTTTCAATAATTTCTTGGTAACTTTTTGTAAGATCATTGAAGTTTTGAGGTTATAGCTTCTTGACATTCTTGCGT
>JAHWFP010059874.1:0-27699 GCA_023313725.1 Lithobius niger | reverse complement strand
ACATATAAGTCCAAAAGGCAACGTAAATAGGTTTGCATCCGTATTTACTATATTTTTCAATTTTTTTCTTTAATGGCCAGACAAAATTTTACATTAAATTATAGTTTTGTTGTTTGGAATATTTGAGGGTTACATACTCTAATATTAACAACGGTTTACAACGGTTGAAACTCTTACAACGGTTGAAACTCTTAGATTTGGACTCTCTCGAATTACGCAGATTAAAGGCGGATCTAATTCTTACTTATAAAATTTTACATTATAACTTACCGCTCGCCCTTTCGTTCTTTGAAATCAACACTGAAACGCGTACACGTGGACACAAATTGAAGCTGACTATTCCAAAATTTAAACTGGGCTGTAGGAAGGCTTTTTTCTCCATTCGAATCGCACCAGTTTGGAATTCCCTTAGTGAAAATATTGTCTTGCCACCATCACTCTACATCTTTAAAAAATTACTAAATGATCATAATCTGAAAGCACATTTACTCCGCCCCGAATTTTGTCCATGAATGAAAGACTGATTTGATTGTGATTGGACGCTGCACTTTGACCTTTCTGTTTCGTATTTTGAATTGTAGTTATAGTTTTATATACTTTTAAGTCTACATATTAGACGTAGTATCATTGTACTGATTGTTTTGTTTATATTTCTTGTTTTTAATGGCTGGTAAGTCATAAGTGGTTTCTTGATACCCTCACGCCATTAAGCCTCATCTCCCCCCCCCCCCCTCTCTTGCCATTTGATTTTCTGGAGCAATAAATTTGTTATTATTATTATTATAACCTTGACTAATGTTATCAAACTTAAATCCACAAATACGACAAAACAAAACAAACAAAAAAAGGAGTGTTGGAAAGATGGCATTAATCGGATACATGGGGATGCACGGAATGAGAAGCTGCTGTGTTCTCTCTGTTCTAAAACCAAACAGGTGTCAACACCATTTTGAAGCCCTCTTACAAATTAATTAAAGCCTTCCTAATTTATAGTAATCAACTCAAGCGCCTAATCTGAGAGCGTGAAAGTAATACAACCTATAGCGAAGATACGACCCAGAATAATTTTGGGGCCCTTTCGAACAAGTTTCGCACAGCACTGACAAGAGAGGGAAATAGTCAGAATGGATCACCCCCCCCCCTCCTCCTGGCATGGCCATGAAAGACCCACAACGGAAGGCGGGGGGGATATATTGCTACTTGCTACTACTTTCCTTTCTTATCAGGGCTGTACGAAACTTCCTTCCTCCTCCACAACCCACCTCCCAGCTCCACTCTCCTACATCACAACACAGCTCTAATGATTGAATAATGAAAGAACGTACAGTAACTAGTCTATTTCGACAAAAAGAAATGAAACTTAACCAGTTTTTCTTCTGAACGTCCTACACTACCAGCCAATTTCTAACGTGGCAAATAAAATTACTTAGCAAAATCCTTTAAGTTTAAACAAATTGCGGATGCACCAGGTGTACGGCAACAGCAGTAAAACTGAACGCAACCAACGTCCATCTGCATTCCCAACATCCGCCCTACACTGACTATAACCCAAACACCATAAAATAAATTCCGTGGTTAATTACGCAATGGTCCTATAAAAACGGCACTTTGGTTTAATGGCATTCCTTATTCGGTTTTAAATACTCGCGGCTTCCCTTATCATAACTCAGGCTGTTAAGCAAATAAACGGAGAAAGGCTCAACAATAACTCAAAACAGAAATAAAAAAAAAAGGAAAGTTGTTTCCGTGTTGGTTTCTTGTTCAACGAGGCCACTTCAACATCCTGGCTGATGTTCTGCTGGTCAGCGTCTATCCCCTGTGAGATTAACTAATCCAGGAAGAATAAACGCGCTTCCAATTTTAGCCATTCGCCTCCTGGCGGCACAATGAGGCGATTAAACGCCAATGTCAGGGACAGTTCCAGCCTTTCACTTGCATGCCCTTGATGGGATACAAGGTTCACAGAGCAGCTTACAGTGTAATCACGATCGCAACTTAAAACTTTAGCACTAGGTCCACAAGTTCTGGAAATTAAAGAGTTTAACGATGGGTTTTATTTCGTGTTTTACAACCTGCACGTCAGCTGAGTAACTGAATTTTAATACCAGTTATTTACATAGCTGCCATCACTGGCATAAACTGGTATAGATGGCTGTTAACTCAAATTCACGCCGACATTGACTTCCTTTTAAGTATTTATGGTTGCACACACTACTTCAGTTCAAATTTCAAATGAATCCTTTTTCAGATGAGAGAAACTTATAGCTATGGTAAGCTCAGCATGGGTGTGAATACAAACCCGTTACTTTGTGTCCATGCCTCTATCAGGCAGATCAGGAGTATTCTAAAGTTCACTATAATTCACCATAAAGAACTCCACTTTTGAAAGGCTGTAGTGGAACAAGTTAAAGCCTATCGTTTCAATACAATTTCACGTTGTTATGAAAAGAGGTCAAACGTATGGTCAAGTTAGTGTCGACCATACGGGGAAAACGGGGAAGTTGGATTTATGAAGTTGTGCGCACATGTAGTTAAAATTTTATGTTTTACGTGCTGAGCGTTAAAAGTTGTGCAACTCACACAACCCTCCGAGTGTAAACAAATCTGGTATTTCTAAGTTTCCAATACGTAATACATTATCTTTTGTGGCCCTTTTTTAAAATACACATAGTTATGGGCTTTATATCCAGTGTTGTTCTGAGCCTGTATTTATAGTATGTGAATCAGGGCTTGGAAAAGAAATTATTTTAGGGGCTGCAGTTGGTTAATTTTAGTCAACGCTACAACTTTAGTAGTAAATTTGTTATGTGTAAAACTATCATTAAAATCAGCCAAGACAGTGCAAAAAAATAAAAACAACAGCTCTTCGGACACTTTCAGTCATTAGGTTTCTAAAATCAGTTAAATAAGTCATGGTAAAAACCAAGTCAACCCATCCACAGATGTCAATACACTCACAACAAACAGAATTAAATAAAAACACCTAAAATCCCGACACATTTCCACTGAAAAGTGGCAAAATACGAGACGAAACGAAAAGTCCGTCTTTACCTTGCAAGCAAACGGAAAGACCAATTTTGGTACAAAGTGCCATCTCACGTAGCTATGGGTCTGGTCTATTTTTATTGGGTATGTGGCTGACTACTTCATGTGCATCTTTGTTAAGTTGAAATTTTTCAATGACTGGAAACATTCTTAGAGATATTTACCTTCTGGAATAAGATGATTGTGTACTGCTGGGTTATGGGTGTGAATTGTAAGAGATTGTGATAACTCACCAGACACAATCATCTTATTCCAGAAGGCAAATATCTCAAAGAAAATTTCCCAGTCATTGAAAAATGTCAGCTTTAACAAATATGAAAATAAAGCAGTAATCCACATACCCAACCAAAATAGGCCTATTACAAAGCAACGCGTGATTGCACTTTGTACCAAAACTGATCTTTCCGTTTACTTGCAAGGAAAGACGGCAAGTTTACGTTTCGCCTCCTATATTGCCACTTTTGAGTGAAAATGTGTGAGGATATTAGGTGTTTATTTAATTGTGTTTGTTGTGAGTATGTTGACAGTTGTGGGTGGGTTGACTTTGTTTTTACCATGAATTTTTAATTAATTTTAGAAACCTGATGACGGAAAGTGTTCTTTCTGAAACGTTGTTTTTAATTTTTGTGCACTTTTGTCGCTGATTTTAATGATAACTTATGATGTGCTGTTTAAAATCTGATAAGTCTAACTAAGCTTAACAAATATGTTCAAGTTAAATTAAAAATCGAGCTGTAAATTTATTACTAGTAGGAACTGCTATGAAGTGCAACAATTACATATTTAGTTTTCATTAAAACAATTTCTTGGACGCTTCAACGCCAGCAAGTGAACTGAAAAAGGAAAAATGTAAAAGGGTATTTCTAAAGTGCATAAATATGTAAAGATTCAACAAATAAAAAAATGCATTTAAAAACAATTATTTTTAAATCCTATTTGAATGCCCCGATAGACTTGGGGAGCAGTCGTAGCCCCTGCACCCGGGACTGATGGGCATCTTTCTTTGTTCCTGGAGACACTTACACACTGAAATACAATAATGAAAGGATTTTTACGCTTTTAATATTGCATTCATCACCAATCTATAGTCTTTGTGCCTCTCTTCCCTATGGTGTCCACGTCCTATCTTGAGTTCGCCCCAAAACGAACACAGATAATCGATTGTATATTTTTGGTAGCAGAGTGCCTTATTGATAACCTAGATGGTTACAAAAACGTAGCCGCTCATAAAATATCTGCAGGACTCAAGATACGCTGCGCACACAATAGTAGCAGCTTCTTAAAATCTTAACAGCTTCTCCAACAATGGGCCTGCACCTGCATTACTGTTTTCCTGGGTCTAAAAACCCTTGTCTGTACGTTTTTGTTTTCAGTATACAAGAAACAATTAGTGTAGGCTAGCTAAAGGCGGATAATTAATTTGTTAGCTGGTACATGAGTAACTTCCCCAAACTTGCAGTATTGCACACAGGCACTTGCAGGATGTAAGACGCGCCGCACGGATACAGAATATACATAATAGAAAACTAAAACGAACTCGTTTGATGTTTAAGGTAAGATTTAACTGATTTGTGTCAAAGGAGCACAAATAAACTTTCCTGTAAGGTTTCAGAACTGCAGTGTTGGTATACTGTTTTGTCCACGTGAAACCATAATGCTGTATGTAAATGTTTGTACCATTGTTACTTTTGCACGGATACAGAATATACTTATAATATGAAAGGAAAGGGACGGAACCAAAACCGCTTTCGTAGAACACTTCCGTGCCTGGCTTGAGGTTTATTATTAAATTTTTCACTTACGTGCTATAACGATCACTGGAACTCGCAATGAACGTCTTTATTAACAACTTATCTCACGTTCGAATTCATTATTTGTGTCACTACGTTGTCCAAAACGATCTGAGGAACCTTTTAGCCTTTGTTGTGCCAGCCTAACTTTCAGTAATGGTCAGGGATTTTACCTCGAGCTTTGAAAAGAGATTTTTTAAATAGGCTACACAGCTTCTCGTATCACTTCTGGACAACGTAGTGGCACAAATAATGACTTCTAACGTAGCGTGTAAGTGAAAATTTAATAATAAGCTTAATGCAAGTATACAAGTGTTCTACGAAAGTGATTTTGGTGCATTTGCCTCTTTCATTCTATACATCCTCTATATTCTGTCACTGTGCAGCAGTGTAGCCTGCAAGTTCCTGCAGAATTGTACTCATCTTACAGACTGATTTCATTAGTTTCAAAAATAGTTGTGGTTGAACTACATATCAGACTTGGAATACACCATGTAAACGTGCAGCGTTCTCATTGCCAATTATGCTTTTTAGTTGGCTCCTAAAGTGTTTAAAGGTCTCAAATTATTTCCGAAAGTATCCTCAATCACAAGTATATTTTCCTGTAATCTCTATTGCCTACGAATCAGTCCAATCATGCGTATAAATTAAAAACCGTAATATTAATATTAACAATGATAATAATTCTACAGTACCTTAAATTCTTCTTAACATTCTATTGTAATCTTGAGGTTATGACCCCTACCTTTCCCCGCCCAGAGTTTTCTTTGCAACTTTCCCTATGCTACGACACTTATGATAATTATAGGTTTACTTGACACTTACATCAACAACTTCATTTCCTTTATTTTTATGCGACGAATAACTGACACGCAATAAAAACCGTTTTATTTGTAAGCTAGATTCCACACTGAAAGTGATTAAATCAATTAAGTAATTAAATCTAATTGAAGCGGCGCTCTGCTATGATCACACTCCAATGAAAACTTGAAATCACGCAAAAACCACAAGGACTATCCAATCCACACTTTGCAGGTAGTAGGTTTATAAAAAAAAAAAAAAAAAAACCGGAAGCGGAAATGGAGTTGAGGGAGAGAAAATGGGAAGAGCCAAAAGCCAAGAGCAAAGAGCCAACAGCCAAACAACAACGAGAGCGCCGTGGCCCTGTCTAGTTGTTAAAGGCTTGTTTCACACGAACCAAAACAACAATAAGGGAGGGATTTAAATGTCTACTTCACGAAATGTTTGAGCATTCTGAATTTGAAAATGCATCTTTACTCTACTTAAATCATTTGAATGGTTGGTTGTTACCTAACTTTCCAATTTGAAACACACAGAATTGAGACATACGGTTTGACCTCTGGGACAACTTCTCGATAGAGTTCAGAAAGTTCAAAACAAAGTTTTAAAGACTCTATTCAAGTGTTGATATATGAAAATTTAAGCTACGACAATTCGAAGACTTGGAGATTATGTAGGTATGCTTAGTAACTATTTTAAAAATGAATTTAAAGTTTCTTCTGAGCTTAAGATGAATTAGTTTAGTAGTTCAGCGTATAGACATTATTGTAATGTTTCCACATAATGGTTTTAGGAAGACATCGTAAGTACAGACTACCGATACTTTATAATTCATTGTCTGATGAGATTTTACATTTTAATGGATAGTCTTAGAATAAAAGAAATTCTTAAAATTACTTCCTTGATGATGTAAACTAAAGGACCATTTTATATGTGAATGTATGGATATTTATGGTCGATGTATTTTTGTTTGGCTGTACACACACAAATTCTACGGAACTTCGGATAGCATTTTCAATAAATTATAAACATTAAAAAAAATGGAGCGTCAAGTAAAGTGGACACTCCGGTAAGTAAGTAATAGGGGCACAGATAGGAAAAGGGAAGGGGGAACCCAGCGAAACAGCAAGAAAGAGGCGCCTCTGTATTATGTCGACAGTGTAAGTGACTACGGCCCTCGTAATTATGGAAACACACCTTCTGATGTTAGTCATACGTTACAGTGCAGGTAAACCTGGAAAAAGAACGTATGTAATTAAACTGTCTTCTAATGGGAGTCACCTCACCAAAATCATCAATAGATACCAATTTCGTTCCACATGTTACTCAAAACAATCATTCTAGTACAAAAATGAGTCCCAGTAATTTTGCCATGTTCAAAACAGCTCGAAATGCAGCTGTATGCACAATCTTTCAAAACTGACCTGGGGTCCCAGTCCCGAGTTGCGCTTTTCAAACCGCATGCGGTTTTGCCAAAAAGCGCGCCAAAATCATGGCTCGCCCATTCTATCGCACGTGAATTTTGATAAAACCGCATGCGATTTGAAAACGATCAAGTCGAGACTAAGCCCCCTGATACTAAAAGCTAAACAATAGCCTAAGCTTTTTTTTCGTATATTAACAAAAAATAATAACCACTCCCACGAATTGTCTTAAAACACCCGATGGGAGTGTCATTTTTGATGATACTAAGATTGTTAATATATTCAATGACAATTTCTCCTCCACTTTGAAGCCTCCCTCCTTTAGTTACTGATCAACTTGGCTAAGTTAACTTTGACACAAGCGATATAGAAACTGATCTTCTTACTATTAAGGAGGACACTTCGTGTGTCAGAGACAATGTTTCTCCCATTTTCCTTACGAACGTGCTCCTCCACTCATTCTACACTATTTTCAGCATTTCCATTCAAACCTGTACCTTCCCCACCTGTTGAAAAGATGCACGTATTACTCCCATTCACAAAAACGGCTCCATGCATGTTCTTGGAAACTATCGATCTACCAGCCTTCTTCCCATTGCCTCCAAAATCCTTGAACGTTTTGTTCATAAAGAGCTTTTTGCAATATACAGTGACCATAACGTTCTCCCCGTCTCTTAACACGGTTTTCTCCCTGGGCGATCCTACCGTGGTAATCTATTCGGGACGTATAACTCTCATCAGTCATCACCCTGACTTATAACTGTTACCCAAATCATTGACAGTGGTTTTCAAGTGCGATATTATCTTTCTGGATTTCATCAAGGCTTACGATTCTCTCTTCCACTCTAAACTCATCGATAAGTAATCTCCTGTTAACGCTCACTCTAAAATCATCGAGCGCTGTCACTAGTTACTGGACCCAAGTCACCTCAGGAGTCTCAAAAGGATCTGTCTTTGGAGCCTTACTTTTTAATATCTCTGTATCTTCCTCCAGGATGGAAGATATCCGTGAAAACTCTAGCTATGCTTACGATAAAGTTCTTCTTTTTCGCCTTCCTTTTTTTCAACATTTCTCTCAGAAAGATTTGGGCCACGTTTCAAACTCGGCCACCACTAACGGCCTGAATCTTAATCCTGAAAAATGTGTGATTATCAATTTCGTTCATAATAACCCAGGCCACTCTTATTGGATGAAACACAAACTTCTCCCTATCAAGACCATCCACTAGACCTTATTGTTCTTGTTGACACTTCACTCAAATTCCAAAAAGAAGTTATGGCACTGATAAGCAAGAAGACACGTTCGTACTGTAAGTACGTTGGTTCTTCTGTTCCTAGTCATTTTTTTTTTTTACTAAGATGCCAGAAACAACGCTAAATCTCTTCTCGCAAAAAAAATTAATCCTTTTGGCTGAATGTCAACCAAAGTGCTTTTTTTCTTACTTCAAAACCCAACTTGTCAGTTGTATATAAAACAATAATGGGACCATTTCAACTGACGACTTACAAAATTACTGATAAATTTAATAATTTCTTTGCCTTTTTATTTTCCACTTCTAGGAGATCCACTTTTGCTGACAGCAGTACTGGAATGGTCAACGTTTTTCAGCAAGACAAGGAGGATGCCCTGGTAAATCTTAAAGAATCGTCTTCTGGGGGACTTCTGGGTGACTGCCATTTCTTTTCTTAAAACATTGCACAACTTCGCTTCGTTGTTTCTCCACCTCTATTCAAACATGCTCTTCTCCTAATTGCTGGAAGGATGCGAACATGATCCTCATAATGAAAATGGGTTCCCTCACATCATCAGCAATTATAGTCCTATTCTTTTGCTTTCTGGCAACTTTACAATTCTTGAACGTTTCAATTATAAGAGCTTGTTCGTAGAGTGTGTTGAGCTCAATGTCCTTCACGAAACCCAACATGGCTTCCGCCCTGGTCGCTCTTGCAGCACTTAATTTTGAATTACTCTGACCAAGTTTCTAGCTTTTTTCGTGGGTATTCCCTGTGATGTAAGTAAGGCTTTTGATTCAATTAACCACCACATTTTCATTAATAAAATTCTTTCTCACGGCATTTCGTGGATTCAGTTTTACTTAAAGAGTCAAGGGCAACGCATTTGGATCATATAGGTACCTCAGCTCACTGGGCAGCTTTATGCTTTAAATTAATCCATGTATAATTCATTGATTTCAACAAACTATTTTGGTCAAGCATTTCGCCAAGTGATTAGTATTATTCAGCCAAATATCTTAATTGTTCATTGCCCACTATTCGGTGGTGTAGTCAGTATTAGGTATACTTGGCAGTTTGAGTACTTAGCTGTGTAGACTATTCAGGAGGCCTACGGGGGCGAGGGATAATCGTCTAACTGGAAAATCGCATAATTGGAAGAACGTATACCGTATAACAGTATAACGGAAAATCGTCTAACAGGAAATTCGTATAATGGAAAACCGTCTAACTGGAAATTCGTATAATGGATTATCGTCTAACTGGAAATTCGTATAATGGATTATCGTCTAATGTCTCTGCCTCGCTCGTGCTGTCGCGCTCGCTGCGGCTATACATCTAACATCAGAAACTGGAGTTAGACGTTGATCCAGTTAGACGTTTATCCATTATACGATTATCCATTATACGATATTCCGTTTAGATGATTTTCCATTATACGATATTCCGTTTAGACGATTTTCCAGATTTTTTATTTATGCAAATATTAGACAGTTATCCCATTAGACGATTTTCCAGTTCGACGCTCGTCCGACGCCCAGGCCTACGCAGCAAATTTTATTGCCCAAGCAATGCAAGACCTTAATATTCGACGGAATTTGGATTTTGAGTCAGTTTGTCTGTATTATCTATTTGAACCATACCGTTTGCAGTTTTGTTCAGAGCTAGACGAGAGTTACAGAGCATGAAAGAAACTAGTTTGAAGAAAAAATTCCCACTGCAAATCATTTCGGAGCTACCGGTTTTTAGTCCGATTTTGAGAACCGGCAGTTACCAGCAGCGGAGGTAAGAGAGCAGCAGTAAGCGAACCAGATGTAAAAGACTAGCGGCCCCGAGCATGTATTTGTGCGCCTTGCTTGCTCCAACGATGTAGCCGCCAATAACTAAAAGGTGGCTTGCCACTCTAAACTGCCGCAACAACCTGACGCGTCAACAACATAACAGGAAACACGTTTATTGCAGCACTTCACGCTCAGCCAAGTAACTCAATTATGGGTGTATACAAACAGAAATGAGAAAATCCGTACGCCTAATGCACTTATTCTCACGGAGTTTTCCGCATTAAACAGATAACGTACAGAGTGACACACAAACAAATTCTTCCTTAACATTATGCTTTTTTCTACATTGTTTGGAAACTATAGCCAGGAATTTGTAGTTCTCCCTCATTTTTCACAGATTTTATTTTATCTCCACTCGCTGAACATGGCAGCCCCATTAATTCCACATTGGTCACAAAAACTCTGGAATGCACCTCAAGAATTTGAACCTTTATCACGAATTTGCTAACACAAAATGTGTAACGTTTTGGCATTTAACACTTCTGAAACAGAAAGCCGCAGTACATGAAAAAAATACCTAAATTTGAAGATGTTTTGCATTCCTTCTCGGTAAAAACGCTACTCGAAAGTACGGTGAATATGATGACTATCTGAGAAACAAGGAATTGAAACGCTTCCCAATCGTGGAGGAATTCCAGGAATAAAATAGCTAACCAACACGTTGATAAGTCAAGAGGCTTTTGCAAATGCGGAAAGTCAAAAAATAAACGATTGTTCAGTTCTCATTTGAAAGTGAAAAATTGTTTTACGGGTAGCGATGTATTATCGGCTTGCGTCAGTATTTTTGTCATCATATCACAACTGCAAAACGCTCCCAATGCCATTTCGCATCTTTTAAGTTAGATTTAACCCAGGTTCACTTTTTTGCATAATTTATGATTCGTTCGAGGTATAAATCTGAAGCTTGGGGAGTGGTCTTTCCCCCCGAGAACGTCGTCTTTTGTAAAGGGGACATTTAAATATTACGTCATCAGTTAGGGAAGAAGGGGGATTGCTTACCGGTGACGGCTGATGACAAGGGGGGGGGGATGGGGATGAACAGTTGATGACGTAAGCACCGTTATCCCAGTAAAAGGGGAGGAAATGCGCAAAAAAAAATCCTCAGAAAAACCTGTGGGTATATACATGAAGAACACCCCCTCTTGAGGGAGGGGGAGGTAAAGTTAGAAATGACGTAATACTGGAGGGGGGGGGGTTGAGCAATTGATGACGAGGGGGATTGAAATTGGCCAATTTCTCAACGCCCCCAAAAGCAACAGGGTGAAATCATCTGGGTGCCAAAGTATTTTTAGTTATTTGTAAACAAACAACGGATTCGTTTGTCGTACAGTCACTATTATTGGTATGTATCTTTATAATAATATCGGAGACCGGCTAAAAGGAAAAAGAAGCCTAAAGGAAAACCACTTCTCCCCTCCTCGCGCCCGCATTGAAAATGTACTCTCCCATTCCACGTGCAGCCAAAAAAGGAGCCAGGCATGAGTGGTCGATCAATCTGACAAGTCTTCGGGAAAAGTGCCGGGAAATGTGCAGGGAAATGTGACCGGCACCG
This sequence comes from Lithobius niger, assembly GCA_023313725.1. NCBI lineage: Eukaryota > Metazoa > Arthropoda > Chilopoda > Lithobiomorpha > Lithobiidae > Lithobius > Lithobius niger. The sequence goes on along the minus strand of JAHWFP010059874.1, from coordinate 16,013 downwards.
TGCAAAGCACGGGCTTCCTCTAGTACTGTATAACATTGGATTGGATTGAGTTTGCTTAACACTTGTATTGGATCTGATCGGTTTGGCTAACACTGGTGTTGGAATGGATCTGTTTTGATCATAAGATCGGTATTGGCTCAGATTGGTAGCCCAACACTGGTATTGGATCGGATTAGTTTGCTAGGCACTGGCATTGGATTAGAATGATTTGCTGAAAACTGGTATTGGATCAGATAGGTGTGCCTAACACTGGTATCGTATCGGATTGGTTTGCCTAAACTGGTATCGGATCAGCTTGGTTTGCCTAACACTGGTATTATATCGGATTAGATCGTACCGGTTTGCCTAAAACTGGTATTGAACTGAAACGTATAAAACGTATATAATGGATCGGTTTGCCTAAAACTCCATTCGCTCAGATTGGCTTACCTAACATTCGATAGATTCAGTTTGCCTACGGTATTGCACCGGATCGGTTTCCCTAACGGTTTGCCTAAAACTGGTAGTTGATTGGATTGGTTTGATAACACTGGTAGTGGATGGGATCAGAGGAAACCCATATCAGCCAATCCCTACTCTATTTCGAACTTATTTCCATTGTAAATTTGCATAATTTCCCTAGGTCATTTGATATATCTAATTTTTAGCCTGTACCCAAATAAACTTCTTGCATTGAGAGGATAGTTTACACATTTTATTTTGCATATTTCTGCCGAGATAGATAGAATTAAATAACCCAGTTGTTTCCCGCCCGTTGCAAGAGGATTTCCTCCGGGTTCTCCGGTTTCCTCCCTCATGCGGCAAAAAACAACTGTACTGATGGTGGTATCTTCCATTTAACATCTGCCGCTTGGGACTTCAAGAAGCTGTAAGCTTATTGGCCGACACCTTCTATTCTATTCTGTTCTATTCTATTCTATTACATTCTACTGAAAGGTGTCGCAAGTATTTTTTCAATACAGGCTACTGAATAAAATACGAACGAAATAATCATAATTTATCATATGAATCATAATTTATCATAATAATAATAATCATAATCATAATTTATCATCATAATTATCATAATCATAATTTATCATAATAATCACATGATTCGAAATAATCATAATTTCGAAAACTAAGCAACAAACTGTGAAATGTCATGCTACCGGATTTTCATCAACCAATCATAAATAACGCCATTCAATGTTCAAACATTTTACTAACCTATTTACTCCACAACACTGCCTCTTCCCAAAATTTGCATCTTGCATTAAGGCTATAGAATGTAGTTCTATGGTTTTGCATGTGCGAAAGGAAATGCCAAGGAATTGTCATCGCCAGAGTTCATATTCACAACAGAATGAATGGCAGCTGTTCATAGTCAGTGGGACTAAAAGTACTGGTTCTACGGATTCCTACAGGCAGAAGTTGTAAGCACGTTCCTCCATGCCAAGCTGGGCTGAAATTCAAGCTGCGGGTCTTACTTCTCGGTTTTCGGCCAAATTGTTTGAAACTGTTACCACGAGTAACGACACGAGCCGTTAAGCACCAGCCCGTGCGAGAGCCCAGCGAAGATGTAGCAAAGCTAACACCGGTGCGAGGGAAATAAGTGAAAACGAAAAAGTGGCAAAGGTTTCGCATGAGCCAATAATTATGCGTCGATGTCAATTGCATTGCAGCGGCCTGTGCCACACATGGACTCCCCAATACAGTACCGCAGTTCCAATTGGTTCCCCCACGTGCTGGCGCTTAACGGCTACCGGCGTTTCTCCCACGAGGTAACTGCAAAAAAAAAAATTTTCTTATCTGGAGCCACGAAGATAGAACTGCAGTATCTGCAACCGGCCTTTCAACACTCTTAGTTCAAATCCGGAAATACGAAAGCGTTAATCAAAATAACTTCCAGAGCACTGTTGTGACTCTAACGGCCTCGCTCTGTAATAACCACTATGGAAGTAATTTGCAGTCTGCAAGTTACACTATTAATATCGCTACGGTGTGAAAAAGCAATTCAGTCGCTAATGCAGACCTGTTGGGAAGAAAGCAATGCTAATGCAGTTTCGTGATTAGCAACTATTATTGTGTTTTCACACGGGGTAGGGGGGTGATTACGGTGTAGGTAAAATCTTTCGCACTGTAGGCTAATGACTTAATAAATATGACTAGTATTTCGCCCTTCACTAGATGGCAGGTTTTGTAGCAGCCAGCTGCAATACTACAGGAAACATTTCCGTCCGCAGAGTGAGGTGATACACAGTGACTTGTACTGTTAGTAAACAGCGCCTTCGAGTGTAAGATGTGAAACTACCAGCCTGCTTCAGGAGGTGTGGGATTTATTCTGGCTATCACTTCAGTCCCCCCTACACTGATCGGAGGTCTCCCATTTGGAATCCCCAGTTTTCTCCTTTCCTCACTTGATTTTTATTCAGTAGTAATATCACATGCGAGTAGTTTTTTTCGATACTTAAACTACGCTCGAGTTGTATTTGAAACGAGAATATACCGTCTCGTTTAGCAATCAATTTTAAACAAAAACTCGGAATAGTGCGTAGTTATACTACAGCGATTTCTTGCTTAAAGGCGCCTGTTCACCATTTCCATAGCGTTGCCCATATTCTAAACACAGCATCCAAGTTCCAGATTCTCCGTCATCCACTAAGCTGATGTGGGCCCGTTTTAGTTATGAAAATCGCGGCGCTGCTGCGAATAGTGTTGTTCCATTTTTAATTTGACGCTATTTTCTTTATATTGCTCGAAGATTCTACGGCACTGCATCTAGGAGTTGAAAAGGTAAAAAGGCGCCTTTAAATTCATAATTCCTCTTTTCACAAATGACAAAAGTTTATAAATTGTCGCCAAAATCACTCATTCGTTGGTTTAGTGTTCGTACGAATGGTATTTTCTTCCGTCGTCTTGATGCTAGCCCAACGGATCATTCCGTCACCATGGTTACCAGAGAACATCCGAGTTTTGTAGGGAAGCCATCGTGCGCTTCACACGCACGAGGAACGATTTTGGTATGTCGGTCGAGTCGATCTAGACTCTTATGCGAATGGTCCGTCTTTCTGTCCGTGTGTTCGCGCTATAATGTTTGAACGAATTATCCGATTTATGTTAAATTGTGCACACAGATTCTATGCCACATTTCTAGGTCTAAGTTCGAAAATGGGTTGAATCCGCTGATGAGGAATCCTCCGGTAGATAGAGTAAAAAATTGTCGTTCGTAGCAAACGCGTTAAGTTCATAGTTTTTTGTCAGCCGAATCACGTCACCCATCGATCGACCAATCCCTGGCAACTATATTCGTCAGCCAACTGACGTCACCTACCGACGACCAATGGCTGGCAACTATATAGCGTTTTTGCTTAAAGTTGGACTATCACCAGTTGAACAGCGAACGAAAATACTATGGCGCCATCTAGCGGCGGTGATAATTGTTAACCTTGCAGCTTGCGACCTGGTGCACGAGGACGTACCAAATTTTCACTCAATAATTAAGGAGTTCGTGGCTCGTTTGTTTCGTTAAAGAAATGGCGTTGTACATTCTTTCACTTGGTGCAAGCAAGTGCTAGATAGTACAAGATAGAGCTAGATGTTGCCAGATTAAGCAGAATTTCAATCGATGATAGTGCCACTTTAACTTATTCCAGGTCTTTGACGTACGCACGTGGCTCCACTGATACGTACGACATGACTGGATAACAAAGTTATAGTCGAATGCCGGTACGCGAAATTAACGTAGACTTAGGGTACTTGTTTGGACAAGCATTAATGACTTTTTTGGGGGAGGGAAGGAGAAATATTTAAAACAAATCGACTGTTACTGTAATGGGTTCTAACGGGCCAATGGCCCACTCATTTACTGAACTACTTGCCCACTGACCCATTAAAAAAGGGTGACCCATTTGACCCACTACACCCTGGTCGTCACCTGGGTGAGACGGTAAGAGGTGTGTGCCACGCCGTCCATGCTTATTTTTGGGCCTTTGTTTTTTAAACAATAAATGCTTAAAATGTCAAACAATGTCAAAGTTAAAAATTACAACAACAAAAAAAGCAGAAACTATCAGTCGTTTGTAGGTTCTTCGAGCAAACAAATAAATCGATGCTGGCATGGAACATCAGTTTCAGTTTCGATTGTAGGTCACTCGGCGCATGCTCTGTATAATTTCGATGGTTTCGCTATCCGAATATAGCAGAGAGTACTAAAACATGCACTCGTATTTTAGCCCCACACACACACACACACACACAAACACACCTGTTATTTCTATTTTCTCCTGTTGGTAGGGAAGAGCGAAGTAGTGAAAAAAAAAAGTTCACGCCAATCAACGGTTTGAACTGGCGAACTTTGTCACCACTCAATCGCTTGTAAGCTAACGAAAACTTAAAACAATGTCTTAATTTGTCAAAGGCACCGGAGGCCACCCTTCACGGCGACGTTACATCTTTTTTATTTTATCCTACAACATGTTGGTTCAACTGAACACAGTCCTGTTAGGAAAAAGGATGTATAGTGGCGCAAGGTCTGGCAGAAGGAGGCTACACGTGACTCGTGTTCGGGTTGGATATACAGATAAGCCTTTGGATGAAGCCACTTAAATTACAACTGTCACTCAATAATCTCACGGATACAATCAGTCAGCGGTGAAGGACCGCCTTGCATGCTAATTACATGAACCGCTAAACTGCAGAGGAAAAAATGGTAAGTGTGCATTAGTATGCAAAACATCTGGAGGTGGAGAAATGATAGCTCGTATACGGAAATTCCACAGTTTTTGTTTTGTGATGGTTTTCGTTTACTTTCACGCCGTTTGCGGTTGTGGCGTTTATAAAGTGGGTGTGAAAGAGAGCGAACAAAGCTTCCTGTCAAACCATCAACTTAATGCAGTATTTTTTTTATTTTTATTTTCTTTATAAATAGTCAGTTTTCAAAAGAGAAATACTTGTATAATTTACGTGAATAAATGAATACATCAGTTATTGTTGGCCTTTTGAAACGCAAAATAAAAATGAACGATTATTAACCTTCGCGGGCCTGGCGCACCCAAAAGGGACCAGCTGCAAAAGAGAGGTGAAAGTAAGTGCCACGCACACCGTGAGCTTTGCGCGCCCCCCCCCCCCCCTCCCCCACGGTCCCCTACCAAAGCAAGCAGTTACAGCATAGTGGTCAGCGTCCTCGTCTGAAAACCACGTGACTACCAGTTCTAATCCTACGAGCAACTCATATGCCGGTCTCAAAGGGTTAATATTTGTTGTATTTTACGCAAATCAATTTATTAGAAAAATACACTTTGCGTTCAGTTATCTGCCCGCAGGAGGAACCATCGTCCCAAAGTGCAGTTCATCCCCATTGTTTAGTTTAGGGATGCACCGAATACAAAATTTACCGAATATACAACCGAACTTAACTTGCCGAATACCGAATATGCAACCGAATAGTTAAACTGCCGAACACCGAAGTATTCGGTTCTGTGCCGAATAATGGCCGAATAGGCCAAATACCGATTTATTCGGCCGAATACTTAATCGAATACCTGTAATTTAAACATATTTGATCTATTTTCCTTCTTTTAGAAATGTCAGAAGACAATTTCTCACAAACCACAAACTAAATGCTTAGCTAAACGTTCTTACATTAACACAACTGCATAAATATATACTAAAAAATATTCGGCCGAATACCGAATAATAACCGAATATTCGGTGCATCCCTAGTTAGGTTTTCACCACTTCGTTACCAAGCATAAGTTAAAATACAGAGCAGAGGCAGAGTCCTTGATCGGCTTAGTCGGTTACCACCCAATGAAAATAAGGGAGATAATATTTTTTGTCCCTTCCCCCCCCCCCCCAACCCCGCGCCCCAACCATACGGCTGAGTCACCAAAACGGAAGGTTGACAAAACTAATAAATAGTGCACACAAAAAATCGGCTTAAAGTCTGAAATTTTAGCCTCTCACACCCCTAACCCCTCCCCCCCCCTACCCTACCACCAATATTTTGTCATCGAGCCGCCCCTGCAGCCAGGTGGACGCCGGGTTGAAATTACTACTGAAAATATGAATTCTTCCAATCGAATTTGTAGTGTTTAATTTGTTTTTAAATAAGTGTGGTAATCTATACTTTAAACCTGCGAAAATATCCTTGCGACTAATTTTACTACTAAAATCAAGAGTGTTTTGCTTCGATTTGTAATGTTTAATGTGATAACAAATTTAGAATAAAAGAGACCTCTAAAATTAATTTTCTTTGAACAAAAACATGAAGACTATCAAGAATTGTTATAGATTAACATCACACACTACAGGGTGGGGCAAAAAGGACGGAACACCCTTGGCAATCAAAGATGGTTAATGTTAGGATAATGAAACTTTGTATGGTATGTAGACGAACGGGGAGCCAACTAAACATGAATCGATCACTGACCTTGACGCATATTTTCAAGGTCATCGTGATGCTAACTTTTTAACTATGCTTCGTAGAACCCCAGTGTAAATAGAAACTTGTAGACAGTGTCAAGGCACGGCAACGCAAAAAACAGAACGAAATTCGGTGCGTTAGTTTAAGTTACGGGCATTACAAGAATCATTCTGTTGTGCTGGCCGAGTGGCTTTCCTACCAAACAGTTCTGTCAGGCTCTTTCGTACACCATGCATTGTATTGGTAGGTAATGGTGTTGGCAGCATACGCAAATTGGCATAATTCATTAACCGTGATCAGCTCTGAAACAAAATCAGAAGTGTTAACCTGAGGGAGGAACAACATTAGTTTCATTTCTAGATGACCACGGTGACTAAACTATGCCAACTTGCATAAGATGCTGTAGTTTGCAGCACCATTCTGTTTATACGTGTAATGTAGCAGGTTGTGTTGAGCTAGTCATCAGTCATTAGTGTGTCAGTTGCTGTTTGTTTTCAAGCATGCTTCATGTACTTTGAGGACCACTGGACTTAATTTTACACTCACTGTTTGGCAGGAAAGTCACTCGGTTAGCACAACAAAATGGTGCTTGCAATTTTCGTAACTCCTAAACTAGCGTACCGAATTTCGTTCTGTTTTTCGCAATGGCCATGCCTTGCCAATGTCTACAAGTTTCTAATTTAAACTGGAGTTCTACGAAGCATAGTTAAAAATTTAGCATCACGTTGACCTTGAAAATATGCGTCAAGGTCAGTGATCGATTCATGGTTAGTTGGCCCCCGTTCGCCTACATACCATGCAAAGTTTCATTATCCTAACATTAACCATCTTTGATTGCCAAGGGTGTTCCGTCCTTTCTGCCCCACCCTGTATAACTATATTTTAAATAGGTTGCTAGTTGAACTAAAAATTTGCCAAGTAAAAGTAATCGTAAAAAATTACTTTACAAACTGGATAATGAAAAATAAATAGCTTGATTACTTATCAAACAGTGACAAAATGTTATTGGTTCAGCTTGTTCGTTTTGTCAATTTTTTTTTAAACTAACACACTTAACAACCGGGGGGGGGAAAAGAGGAGGAATGACGCGGCGTCGACAGCATGGTCATTAGCGCCAACCTCAGTCACAGCGCAGTGGTCCGGGTTGCCATTGCACCACACATTAGAGAGATACACCGATATCCTGTAATATGTTTTGTGTGTGTAGTTTTCATTTTTTGGGGTCGAGATAAAAAAAAATATACTAAATTTACCCATAGGAACGCATTTAAAGGATTACGGGATATAAACTGAATAAAATATTATTATTTATTGTAATACATTTTTAAATGAGAGCTGGTATCGCATTTAATCATTTTACTCTCTTAGCTGGCAATATCGGGAAGCAAAAGTGAAAAACTTAACAGGTGTATTCCAGAAATCCATTCAAATGTGAGTGGGGCTAAATGTGAGTGTAAGGATCATAACGCATCTATAGTGTCCAACAATTAAAATGAGAAAATTTCCACGAGTCATCATCTGACTGGGATTCAAACCCTAGTCTTCTATTTTCCAACTTCTATCCGTAATATTGAGCTGTTGATTCAGGCGCTACATTTTGTGAAATGAGAAAAATTCAGGTAGGAATTCCACTCGTCGTACACTAGGTTACAATATTAGCGTATGATTAGTTTGTTGGTGGGTGGGTCGCGACTGGCTACATATAGAGGCAACCTAACTATTTACAGGCTACGACGGGCACTTATTTACTTATTTTTTAACTGCAGCATTGTTTTTTCAACATGTCTCTCTTTCTCTTTTTTTCTCTTTCTTTTTCTCTTACAAGTCCATGGTTGTAAAGCTCAACAGTTTCTACACTCAATCTCAAATACGTCTAAACGCACGCACAAAAACAGATGAAAAATCCATCATTCGTGACATGATCTCCCGTCATCATTAGTGTGCAAGTCCATTATTCAGCATTTCCTCCTAGCCCTAAATAAACACACAACACTCACTGAAGACTGGCCTTCTTGGCTCTCCGTACACGATCGGCCAAACGCACAAACACTATACACAATCTGAACTGAATTGCCTTTCGTGATCCCCGACCAGCAAACCAATCACACGCTAATCCCAGCCTTGTAACAAATGGGAATTTTAACCTATATCTTTCTCATTTCACAAAATGTGGCGCCCGGACCAACGACTCAAGTACAAGAATATTGTAGATGGAAGCGGGACTGTCCGTGCCTCAATCAGTCTGTCGGCCCACGAAGGACGGAATGATCGGCTAGCTTTTGTTCCACTTTTTCTTGCGAGGTTAATTCCATGCCATCATGCGGGCACATTGCCATCTTGCCAAATGCGTAAAGCTACCATTTAAGAACTTGATAGTCGCGTCACGCCTTTGCGTTACTGTCTAACAAGCTAACGCGAAATAATTATTATTTATGGACAAAGCGAAAACCACTATAAGCCCAGTGCAGGCAGGGAATCGTTGCGCCATGCAGCCCTGTGATCCACGAAGAAGATGATGACGAAGAAAAAAGAAGAAAAAATTTCAGGAGAGAGATAGAGAGAGACGACTAATGAAGGCTTAAGTTGCAGGGGTCGGGTGTGCAAGAGGCTAACAACAAAGCGAAAAACTTGATTTCACGGTTTATTAACGTTATAGGTTGAAAATATAGCTTGGGTTGCTGGGAGACTTTTTCTTTTTTTTTTTGTTGGAAATATCGGTCTCATGACGAGTTTGTGAGTCATGCAACCGAAGTAGTAGCCCAACGACGGTTGCACATGTTGGATGGGCTTGGCGCGATTGGTCGATAAGGTTTTTTTTTCTCAAGAGGGGCCCGATACCAGGGGCTAAAATTCTTCCTTTCCCAAACCAACAAAAAGCAACAAAAAAATAGAAACAAAATCTACAAACAAATAATACACCGAATACAAATTATATTATCAGGAAAGTCCTTTACTATTTTTCACTAAATAACTGCTTACGGTGGGGTATCCAGTTGAGGGTTAACGTTAACCTTTTAGCTAAACTCGGTAATAAGGAAAAATGGTGATATCCATCACGAAATAAGTTGAGGGATAAGCAATATTTAGCCTGAAGGTCGAGGACTAACTTAGCACTGAGCAGTTAGCCCCGAGCTGTAAAAAGCGGTGATATCCATCTAGTATTAGCGTTATTCCCGAGTTTTAACAACACATTAACAGGGTTATTTTAACCTGAAGGTCGAGGTCTAAGGAGTAAAGAGCTAACAAAACCCCAATTTAGTCCTACATGGATATCAACAACTTTTTTCTCCATAGTCCACTAACTCCCACGTCGAGGATTAGTTACATCCAGGGTTAAGCTAGTCCGGGGCTAGTTTAGACCTCAACTGGATATCCCCACCGTTAGTGCTTTAACGTATTCGTATTGGCTTTTTCAAACAAAAAAGTATCGTCACAGAGATTAAAATGGTACATTGGAACGTAAAAATCGGTCAAAAAGTGATTAAAAGCCAGAAATTTGAGTCGAAAAAAAGTTCTTTCGCCGAGAAGTCCATATTGAAAGGGCCACCTGTTGCTATAGTTACCCTACGCACCCCTTGATGATCCAGCTCTGCCCAAACCAGAACTTCAAGTATTCCGTCCGACCCGATTCGATACCAAACCAAGGCTGGCATTGGACCCTTTTCGATATTGTAAGGCTGGTAAAACTATCAGATTCCAGTTCGATACTGACGTACGAAATTAATATTTCTAAAATTAATAGTCAAAACAGCATTCATCTTGAAAATATCCTGGTTCCATAAATATTTAGTAGAAATAGTATTTATGCACCGCATTGCAAATCTGTAGTTTAAATTTCATGCAATATACAGTTTTGTCCTGAGTGGAAATCGAACCCAAAAACCTTGAGTAAAGAAATCAGATTACATTACAAATCATCTGAAGCTGGTCGAATTTCCATACACGTCATTCGATACACTCCAACTTTGCATTCGATTCCAAACGATACCGTCAAGGAGTTATTCGGTTCGATCCAGCAAAAGCATCAAGTAGGCATCGTTGTATCGATGCAGCTCTAGTTTTTTTTGTTGTTTTTGTTTTTTACCGATGTCGATGCTTACAGTATACGGGAGGGCGATAATCCAATATTATCGCGATATACAGTCCGTGGGATAAGATATCGTAGTGTTTTCGTCATAATTTTCTTGTTCTACGATTATTATTATTAAAAATGTCCTAGGAATTAAGTTCAGGGCTTCCACGCTTAAATCGCAAATTTTTTAAAGTTTATGACAGAACGGATACAGATTTTGTGACAATTTTATGACAACTCGACATCTTGTTTTCATTTTTGACCTAATGAAGGACAATTTTTAACCCACTTTTTTTATATTTTAACAACTTGGCGTTGGGGATGGTCGGGGGGGGGGGGTTTGGATAAATTGAAACTGCGACCTACAATTTTTTATGACGGCACTCAATAGGAATCACCGACGGAATGCCACTCGTCAAAATGCCACTCGTCAAAATGCCACTCGTCAAAACGCCACCGTCAAAATGCCACCGGACAAAATGCCACCCTCTACCGACAAAATGCCACTTCAAAATTTGTTTTCTGATCTTTTAAAAAGCCACACTACATAAACAAAGATACAATAATTGTCTACTTAACATTTAAAAAAAAGTCACAACTTAGGTGGTGTAAAAATCTGAAGAAGCTACTGCCATTCCAAATCTACTAAGAGGACAACCACGAAAATATACATACATATACTATGGTACAGGGGACATGTTCTGATGCTAGTTTAAATGACCTTGGGATGGTCCTTCTAGGTCATCATGATGCTCAATTTTGAACTACACGTCACACAATAGTGGTGTAACTTAGATAGGTTTACAGTTCTCTGCAACTATCCAATTTACACCACTATTCTGCGACGTGTAGTTTAAAATTTAGCATCATGATGACCTAGAAGGACCAATCCAAGGTCATTTAAACTAGCATCAGAACATGCCCCCCGTACCATCCATTTTCGTGGTTCTCCTCTTAGTAGATTTGGAATGGCAGTAGCTTTTACAGATTTTTAGACCACCCAGTATGTGACTTTTAAAAAAAATGTTAAGTAGACAAGGTTTGTAAATTGTATCTTTGTTTATGCATTGTGGCTTTTTAAAAAGATCAGAAAAAAAATGTTTGAAGTGGCATTTTGTCGGTAGAGAGTGGTATTTTGTCTGGTGGCACTTTGACGGTGGCATTTTGACGTGGTGGCATTTTGACGAGTGGCATTCTGTCGCGTTACCCTTAAAAGTCCTGAAAGAAATGTTTAAACTTCCTCCCCACCTAAGGTCCAAAATAACCTGAACCACCCACTCACACTAAAATAAGCTTTAACCAAATTAAACAAATCTTAGTCCACACTGAAACGTTTCCAAATATTTAATTGAATTCCTTATGGGTCACTTGTGATAGTAGTTTTGTTAACAGGATTTTCTAAAAATGTCTATTATTTTATGATATTTATGACACAAAACAAAATTGATGACAAATTTATGGCATTTCGTTAAAATACAAAATTGTTATGGGGTGCTATATGAAGGCATATGAAACAAGCGGATTGAGCGACTACCTAGTCGCATCCGGTCTTCTGTACAGTTCTGCCACTGCCAATGGTGAGGGGCACACCTCTACCACGCATTGCAACAGCTATCGCTATTATATAATCTAAAAGCAGTAACCATCTGAACTGCCGGTTAAAAATGTGTTAGCTTTTAATCTTATTTTAGATTTTAGGCGTATTTGTCAAATTTCAGGCCTAATTCTTATCTGGAGCTATAATTTCGCAAGTAACAGCTAACGGAGACTTGATTTGTATAGCATGCCTATTAATTTTGCAACACAGGTGCGCCTTTGGGCATTACAGTGTTAGGGCGCGTTTACGCAAGGACAATTTTCTCGCTCACTAGCTTTTACTTGGTCAATACTAAATCTGCTGGCTGCTTTCTCGCCATTGTCGGAGAATGCGGCTTTCAAGTTGTCTATACGTAGTAACCATGGCAACAACGCGGATGCAAATTTTATTCCCGTGCCTCGCGACACGACGTACGATGCTTTCAACTCGACAGCGTCGATTTATGACAACAAGAAAACAATTTTTACTGCAGTACACGACGACGGACAGATTCCTGAATACCGGCATTCGAAGGTTTATCTTCGAATCGATAACTCCGAAACGGACGCCATGTTGGAATTTGAATTCTCGCTGCGAGTAGCTATTTATTCTACCGTCGTTTGATCACTGCTAGAAGCTGTTTTTCAGCGAGAATAGCAAATTTTTTGAAATAGCGTGAAATGGCAACAATGTTGTAGCAATGTTTAAAATGACTGTTGCACTTTGTTCTTTGTCCGTGTTGTTATTTATAATACATTTAATTTGTTGCCTATTACCTCAATCATTTAAGAGAAACGGGAAATTAATCGTAAATAAATAACGGTTGCCTAGCAAATAGCTTTTGGCTAGCGCGAAGATCTCGTTGCGTAAACGAGCCCTTAAACGTAATGCGCAACGTAGCCTATATAGATCAGTGGTAATAGGAAGAGATGCTGATGATGAAGCCAGGAGCTACTCGTAGTAACTTGACGTTGCCCGTGGTAACGTGATTTTAGGCTTAATTTTCATTTTTTAGGCATAATTTTTTTAACTGTAGTTTTAATTTCGTGAAGTAGCAGATAGGCCTAATGGAGAATCTGGTTCGATGGTAAGCCCATTCATTCATGCAACAATGCGACGAGACTATTTTAAACGAAGCCATATGCTTTTGTTTTTACGGTTGCAGTGTTATCCTTAGGATTTCAATTCGACGATCAAATGTTGTTATTTAATATAGTTGCGTCGAAGAATTCTATTAGCTGTAAGGAAGTAACGATGTTTTAATTTGCCATGTTATTTAACTTACTTTTGACACTGTATCTAACGTTGTAAACAGTGGTCGTCAATACCGTTGCGAAGTTGAAAAAAAGTGACCTGAAAGCGACAGACGGACGGACAAAGTCGTTGCAATAGTCTTCTCAGCCGAGCCGGTACGGCTGTACAGAAGACTAAAATGAGGAAACTGGCTTACCTTATCGGTATTTCAAATAACTAACCGTTTGTTTACGAAATACTTTTAATAAATAAAGGCAAGTCATTACTAGGAGTGGCACGATAATCGATAATATCGCAGTAAAACATTTCGTCGATTATCGTATCGCACTTTTTTTAATTTACCGAATCATCATGCAAACCTCGATGCTTAATTTGTCATATCTCGGAAACCGTAATAGCTAGAAACAAGCGGTTTGCGGCGTTGTGTGTGGACAAGGACTCGCCAACCAAGTGTGCTAGCCACTTTAGCTGATGGGAGAGTTAGTTGAATGCCAAACAATATTTAAGCATAAAGTAGCTCGGCACAACTGCTAAACTGTGTCTACGTGGTGAGGACAATGGCAAGTGCATTTTAAGGTCTACTGGCCAAATTGGTGTGCCTCACAATTCATTTCGTGAAGGCGTAGGCTTTAGTCAAGGGATTTTTTTAATTAACAAAATTAAAATGGTTACTTCAGCCTCAAAATTTATTTTATGCAACTATTATCGCTTATCGTGATAATTTTAAAAGTTTTATCGGGGTAAAAAAAATTTGTATCCTGCCACCCCTAGTCATTACAAAAGTGCTTTTAAAAAAATTGCAACTTTATAGGTCTAGAAAACGAATGTGTTGGCCTGTCATTCATATAATTCATACTCATGCATCTGACAAGCCTATAAACGGGCCCAGTGACTAATAACGACATTGTACAACTGAAACTATAACATGGCTGAAACTTCACAATAATCGTAAATACTGGGAAGCAACATAATCGCGATAATAGTTTTTCATTATCGCCAATCTCCCACCTTCACTAAACCAAAAATGGCTCCGCGTTAGCTCAAGAATACTTAAAAAAAATTGCACTAAAAACTTTCATCTAGTTGCCTAGAACGTTGAACAGAAAGATGACCCTGCAAGTGTCGTTATCGAAGTACGATTTTCAAATTATACAGATTTAGCGATAAAGAGGTGCTATCGGCTTTGCTGATGTTTGAACTCATAATCTACAAATCACTGTTCTCGGCTTTCCGGTCCTGCTTATTTGTAAGCCTATCGGGCAATTCTGGCACAACAATGTAATAAACACGACAGAAAGCCAAATGGGCTCGTAAAGTGTTAAATAAATACGGATGCAAACGTATTTACGTTGCCTTTTGAACTTAAATGTCAGACTGACTGAGTGGGGAATCAAACCCACGACCATTGAAACCAACGGCCGGAGTCCTATCGCTCAGTATGGCCGTTTCAGTATGGCTGAGCGGTAGGACTCCGGCTCTTTGTTTCAAAGATAGTGGGTTCGATTCCCCGCTCAGGCAGTCTGATATTAACTCCAAAAGGCAACATAAATAGGTTTGCATCCGTATATATATTTAACAACAATGTAACGCAGCAGAGTATCAAATATCTAAATGTTGTAGAGCATCAGGCTAACCGTCTTGTGTCTCGTCCCCAATTCAGAGAGTCGTTCCCAATCTGCCAGTTAACTTGACAACCGCCTGCAATTATGATTCCTCACAACTTAAGAACCTAATTAATCCTATCCCAAGCCCCATTGAGTTAAGCCTAACTTAATGCTGACTTGTAACCCTAACAAATTAACCCTAATGGTTCAAGTCTACCACCCTACGTGTATTAAAGGCCGGTTGCCACCAAATTAGCATTGCAACATGTATAGGCCTATCGAGTTCTCTCTCGCAGGAAGCAAAGGAATGCACAAAGCAAAACTTTTAAACGCTGCAAACAAGCCACGTGACTCCTAATTATTGAGCTTAACGATATTAGTGTCACTAGATGGCGCCAGGGGAATTTCTTTATAATTTTCAAGTGGCGCCATGTAGTGACACTAATATCGTTAATCTTTATAGCGTGTTTCCAGGTGCACGAGGGCGTACCAAATTTTTACTCAATAATTAAGGAGTCACGTGGCTTATTTGTATCGTTTAAAAATTTTGCTTTGTGCATTCCTATGCTTCCTGCGAGAGAAAACTCGATAGGCCTAAAATGCTGCAATGCTAATTTTGGTGACAACCGGCCTTTAACACGAGCACTAAACACCATCTGTCAGTAACTTAACCTACCGAGTCTGGCCTACTATTACAGTATCAGTATCATCATGCAAGCCTTGTTCGATTTATTGATAAGCGTAAATAAGACACTCCCCTCCCGGTACGTCCCCAGTCCCAGTTAGTGATGAAGCCTACACCGTTAAATTTGAATCTCCGAAATTTTTTTCTGCAGCTTCTTGGTTTACTGAGGAACAAGGGCAGATGTAAGGCTTTGTTCCAGAGGCCAGTATTGTGAACGATGACTCAAACTCGAATTCAAGACTTGAAATAACATCCTAACTATTTAGTACCAATCACCACCAGAACCTCATATGGATAAGTTTGCAAGAAATCGGATGTTGAATGGCACTAAATAGGTATGACGTAATTCAAGTGTGAGTTCGAGTTTACGTCAACGTTCGGAATGCAGTCCAGCCGGTGCAGAAGACAAAAGACAA
>JAHWFP010059871.1:88421-101639 GCA_023313725.1 Lithobius niger | reverse complement strand
TTATCGCCCAACTGACGCGCAATGTCATGCGGAAGATGGAAACGACGTCGAACACCACCAAGATGGCGACAATCAACAAGTAAGTGCCGGACCGTAAGTGGCCGTCGATACCAAGAACATTCAGGAGGGTCAACCCCCCGCAAAAGGAAACAGTGAGTAAGTCGGGTGTGACCAATTCGCAAACGGGCCAACACAACCTCCTCACGGCGACTGCGGCGACACGCCGAGTGCCACTCCTCGACAGTGCCTTTAATGGCCCGTAACTTATTACCGTCCTGTCTGTCCCACAAGGTTTGCCAAAAAGTGTGTAACCTCAGACGCAGAGTTGGAAAGGCATCTGAGGGAACAAGGCTGAGATCCCTACCGAGAGGGCCAGAAAGGGCCCCTTTCGCAGCAGAATCAGCTTGTTCATTCCCTGCTATCCCAACATGGCCCGGGATCCAAAGGATGGCTAAGCAGACTGAGCTTGTCAGTAAAAAAAAATAGCTATTGAAAGAGAAAAATTGGATAGAAATGAAGAACTTGAAAGAGAGAGGTGGGAACGGGAAGATAGATTAACAAGAGAGAAACAGGAGCATGAGCTGTGTATTAGCGAAAATGCTAGGCAGCACAATGATGAAGTGCCGGCAAGAGAGTTGGCCTGTAAGGAAAAATAGTTAAATGTTAAAGCAGAGTCTGGTCAAATTGAAAACAAGTATGACATGTCTAAATTGTGCCAGCCTTTTAAGGCGAAGGAGCACAGTGTTTTAACATTCTTGTCGGGATTTAAGCGAATTTTGCGAAAGAATGGGGTTTAAAAGGGAGGAATGGCCATTTAGATTGTTGTCATTATTGATGGGAAAGGCAACGGAATGTCTTATAAGGCTATCTGATAGCGATTTTGCACAGTACGACGTTTGTGGTAAAGCCGTTAAGGTTAGGTTTAATGTCACGGAACAATGCTTACATTGGCAATTTAGAGCTGCTCAAAAGTCTGATAAGCAGACGTACTTAGACTTTGCTCATAATCTTGCTACCTTAGGTACTGAATGGGTTGAGGAATTGGATTGTGAGGATTCGTTTGAAAAACTGTTTCAGCAAATATTGATAGAGGATTTTTTGAACAAAGTGCTGAATCCGCTACGGGCATGGTTAATCAATAAAGGCAAGCAGGAATCTGTTTTGAACCAGGCTTCTCTTGCTGACGATTATTGTGCAAATCGTCAGGAAGCAGTTTTAAGACAGGGGAGTAGTTTGGACAGGGGTAGTGGTGGACCACATGGTAGATATTATTACAGAGCCAATGGTAATAATAATGGTAATGGAAGGTATCGACCAGGCAATGGGTACCAAGGTAATAGGCAAAATGGTGGGAATCGTAGTGGTAATGCTCATTCTGGAGTGAATAACCAAAATTGAGGCAATAATAACAATCGTACAATGGTTCAAATGGTACAGGTGGTAGTAACAATAGTACTGCTTCGTCGGGAAATTCTCAGTCTATACCGCACCTGAATGACCAGGTGGTTGTATATCACAGGCTTTGACAGAGAAGTTAAGATGGCTCATGCAAATGCATATGTTGGGCATAGAGCAAAGAAAAAGACTGTAGTAAGGTTACAGGAGCTACTTTACTGGCGGGAATGTGTAAGCAAGTAAAGGATTGGGTTAGAAACTGTGAAATATGTCAGAAAATGGTAAAGGTGAAAAGAAACTAATGGTCATACTGGAGGGAGAGCGCCTTTAAAGGGAGACGAACCACGGAAGTGCCATGTTTGTGGCTCGATTTCCCATTTAAGGCGGGATTGCCCTAAGAATAATGCTAAAACGCCAGTTGGGAATGTTTGTAGGCAATTTAGCAATGTACACAGTGGAAAGAAGGTTATGGTAGAAAAAGGTATTGTAGGGAAGCAGTGAGTAGAAAGTGAGTTTACGAAACCGTGTAAAATAAATGGTATGATTGGCGGCTATTTATTAGACACGGGGGCATTTATTGAAGTGGTATCTAGTAAAAAGGTCGGACCTCAGGAATACACAGGGGAAAGGGTTGTGTTATCCTCAGTGATTTGTCAATGTGTAACGGAAATCCCATTGGCAAAGGTGAAATTTGAGACTGAGGAGGGCACGATTACTTTGGTCTGTGGAGTGGCACCTTACTTTAATGAGGGGGGGTTATGACTTTTTACTGAGCCAAAAGTCACATCAGTTATTGCAGTCTAAAGCAATCGAGTACATGTGCCTTTAAATGCGGCCACGAGGCAAATGACGAATGGCAAAAAAAGGGTTAAATCAAATGAACAAGTTATTGACAGCTTTGTTGACCCTGATGTACTAGATTCTCTTTTTTTTAATAGAGGATAATGAGGCGGCAGAATTGGTAACGAATGTTGCATCTGCGTAAAAGACTGCACTATTAGAAAGTAAGCCCAAGGTCGAATTGAATGAGGAGGAAGCAAAGGTGACAATTCTTGCAAAACCACAAACGTTAGTTAATAAAGAGACAATTGTGGCCAAACGGGATGTAAACAAAGAAAAAAGAGAGAAGAAAAAGGTTACTAAAAGTAAAAGGCTTGGTTTAATGACAGCTGGGTTTGGAAAATTGCTGGCTGTTGAAACGAATGAATTGCAACAAGGACAGTTACTTGACTCGAGTTTGGAAGGGTGCAGGATTGCAGCTGAAATCAAAGGTACATCCCTGTTTTGGAAAGATCGAGTGTTAAGAAGGAAATGGGCAGTGGTAAATGGTAGGAAATTGTATGATCAGGTGGTTGTATATCACAGGCTTTGACAGAGAAGTTAGTTAAGATGGCTCAAGCAAATGCTTATTTTGGGCATATAGCAAAGAAAAAGACTGTAGTAAGGTTACAGGAGCTAGTTTACTGGCCGGGAATGTGTAAGCAAGTAAAGGATTGGGTTAGAAACTGTGAAATATGTCAGAAAATGGTAAAGGTGTAAAGAAAGGTAAACAAGAAAGGTGCTTGTGCCAGTGGTGGAAGAACTTTTTTTTAAGGTAGTAGTAGATTTTGTGGGACCACTCAAGCAGGCTATTTTACGGGCAAGGAAGTGATAGAGGTGGCGAAGGTTGGGCCTCTGTCGGACGAACAGAACAATGATTTGATCAGGGTTTTTGACCAAGTTCCGGGGGTGTTCTCTTACGAGGCGGCCACCACCGACTTGGATGAATTCGACATAGAAATGGACCGGGAAGTAACGGTACAAAAGCAATTGCACCGGTACTCACCCAAACAGAAAGAACTAATTGAAACGGAAATTAATAGAATGTTGGCATTAGGAGTGATTAGGCCCTGGAAGAGCTGTAATGCTTCGCCTATTTTGATAGTGACTGAAGAGGGGAAAACGCTAACGCCTGTTGCGGATTACAGGGAATTGAACGGAGGAACTAAGGTGCAGAGGTTCCCAATGCCTAATTTGGAAGCAATGATTGAGTGGGTAGCGGCAGCAAAGGTTACCTCTGTGTTTGACCTAGTCAGGGTTTTTGGCGGATTCCAAATTCGCCCAGGGCCATCAAAATGACGGCCATAAACATTAATTTAGGTGTGTTTGACTACTTAAAAATGAACATGGGACTGGTCAACGCAACGTTCTACTTTCAGCGTTTGATGACTGAAGTATGCAGGGATATTTACGAGTTTGCTAGGCCATTCTTAGACGATGTGCCAGTGATTGCAACTGATTGGCCTGAGCATTTGGAGCATGTTTTGGCATTTTTACGCAAAGTTAAGGAGGCTGGTCTTACGATCAATCCGAAGAAATGTCAGCTTGGTATGCAACATGCTATGTTTTTGGGTAATAAAGTAGGAGGGGGGTGAAGGTGGCCGTCGGATGTTAAGATACGAGCAATTGTTGAGTTACCCATACCCAAACGTAAGAAAGGTATAAAGTTTGTATTAGGACTCATGGGCTATTATTCACATTACGTGCGTGACTATGCACAGTTGGTTTTGCCATTTACAGACAGGCTAAAAAACGGGACGCCAAAAAAGGTAGTTTGGGATGAGTCTTGTGATAGAGCTTTCAATAAGCTAAAAGAAATACTGGCTTCTCATGTATTGGTGGCACCTAACCCAAATAAAGTGTACAAAGTGCAAACTGATGCATGTGACAGAGGCATTGCTAAGGTTTTGTCTCAGGATGGGGATGATGGGAAAGAACATCCTGTATTGTTTCTTTCTAGAAAGCTTAACAAACAAGAACAGGGGTGGAGTATGATTGAAAAAGAATGTTTAGCATTTATTTGGGGGATAAAGAAGCTAAGGACATACTTGGCTATGTCTGAATTTATTTTTTCAAACAGACCATAATCCACTGGTTTGGCTCAGGACTCAGGGGAACAACATAGTAGACTGTTACGTTGGTCTTTATTTTTACAGGATTTGTCTTTTAGAATAGAACATCGCCGTGGTGTCGAAAATGCTAACGCTGATGCACTCAGCAGACTTCCGGTCGAGGAAGTAGTGTCTTGATGTGTGTGTAAATATTTTTGTGTTTTGGGGGATTTACGAACGCCCTGGTACCGAGTCTGGAAGGGGTGGGGGGTTGCCTTGCGTGTGGTTTGTTCTCCGGTGGTGAACTGAGTAACTGTTGAGCTGCAACTGGAGAGTTGGTTTGGTTGGTGTGGTTTTTGTGTAGTATAGTGGTGTGTTGAGATCGGTTTGAGTTGTGAAGGAGCGAAAAGAAAGTCTAATGTAAGCTTTCTTATGGTGTGCAGAAAGTATAAGTGGATGGATTGCTGTTAAAGAATGTGATCGAGGAAGAAGAGGTGGGTTTTGGGATGCAACGCAGGGTGTTGTCAGTGGGGCAGTGTGGTGATGTGCTGGCCTGCTGTGTTGCAAACGTTTGGTGAGGCAGTAAAGAGGTGCTGTGTTGTGTTAGTGAAGAGGATGTGGTGCTGTGTGGTGCTGGTGAAATGTGGTGCAGGTTGTGTGTGAAGTGTGGTGCTCGACAGCTGTGTGTGCGCAAGAAGGAAGGACATGCTGGTGTTTACCAAATGTGTGTGGTCGGAAGCCTTCTTTGTGCCATCCTGGTGATTAAATTCACTATTGATCCTGCTGCTTACCGAGATTTGTTTGGCTACAATTCTTAATCTAGGGTTGGAGGTGTAAGGTTTGGTGGTAGCGTTCCATTCGAACACCTAATAACAATCATTATCCAATTACCTGCAATTAAGGGTAATTACCGCATTCGAGAAGCAAGGAAAATTTGGAAACATTGGCCAAGCCATCGAACGCCAAATAAAGCAACACGTTTACCATAAGAACTGACATTCCATTCTTGTGTAAAATTGTATCCGATTGAGTGGCACGAAAACAGATTATATTAGAACGTATTGGCGCCAAAGGACAGACACTTGCAAAAGGTTGTTACAAGCGGTGGAGACACGCTCTGCCAGCTTGTGGGACAAATCCGTTTGTTCGATGTCTCGTTGTAAAAATTCGTGTTTGTAAATATCGTTGAAGGAGAAGAAGTAAATTCAATTATTTTTTGAAATCGAGAGTCAACGTTTGAATTTATATATTAGTAAGGCGCTATAGCAAGGGTGCCCACCCAGAGATTTATATCACAATCATGTCTCTTGTTTACCTAGAAGGCTTTCTCAAGCGGCGTTTAAAACATTCATTTCTGACGGAAATGTTGTTTCGTGTCTCAGTTTGGCATCGATTTAACAACTTCCATTTTTATGTAAATTAAAAGTTCAGGCAGATATTGAAATACTTGCTAATATTTATACCTGTCAGTGTACAAGGCAAAACTTACCTTTATTCTTAATCCTTTACTTCGTCTAAATTTTGAAATCCCACATAATTGCCATCCTGTACGTTTTATTTGTTGACATAGTTTGGCTCTTTGGTGTGTTATGTGTTAGTCCGTGGCTATATCTACGGAACACACGCACACCCAGAGATTTACATCACTGTCATATCTATATTTTGGCTAAAAAGGCTTTCTTAAGCCATTTTAAAACATTCAATTTGGCAGAATCGCTGTTTCGTTTCGCAGTTTGACATCGATTTGACAGAATGCTAAATCTATAGCATTCCACACTTTAAAAATTAAAGCAGACATCGGAACCCTTTATTGCGTCTAAATATCTAAATCCCACAGACAATTTTATCTTTTGTTGGCCTACATCTGCAGTACAGTCTGTGAATATTTAGCATGTCTCTATTTCTGAGGCCATTGACACACCTAGAGGTAATTATCGACTTCACCAACATGAGTTTAGTTCAGATTGACGTAGATACTCTCATAAACCCCAAAATGCTAGATATGGTGATGCAAACACCGTAAAGCATAAGAATTCTATATTTTTTCTTATTCCATTTTCTTGATCGTATTCGCACAATTATCACTTCACCAAGTATGACTACTTTTTGTCTGCAACCCTCAAGTGAGACGGTAGGAAGAATGTGACTGACGAATTAATGCATTGGTTGTTTGCACCCGCCTGAAATAAATCTATCTATTCTTAATTTAGGCCAAGACTACAAGATAGCTTAAGAGCTGCAAACAAATAACTAGCAGAAACAAAATCGTGCAGCCAGCAAGCGAGGTGCACGCAATTAGTAACGGACGGTTTCTATATATGAACTTTAATTGCTATCCCACCTGATTGTTTCTTTGTTATTTGTGTTGCGCAGAGTCTGGACGAATCTCAGAGTGCTGACCTTTCGTATCCTACCTGCTGACCTGTCGTTTTTTGAAGTTTCTCCGGTGGTCCAGACCAGGGACCACTCTCTAAAATTAATGGTATTCGGTTCTCATACTGAGTGCAGAAGGCACTTCTTTTCCAAACGTATGGTCAAGCCATGGAACTCACTTCCCAGGGATGTGGTCGGGGCCCCGTCTGTCGGCACTTTCCGGTTTTGTTAAGGAGTCAACCTCTGTCTTATTTTCTTAAAAGCACTTATTAGGAGTGGCTCTGTGCCCTGCCATAATCCCTGCCTTAATGGCTAAAGTTCATATTATTATTAACCAGTCGCGCTTGAAGACTTATCTTCAGTCACTTGACAATCACTTAATCACTTATTTATTGTCGCCATTTTGAATCAATCGCGATAATAATAAAAAGAATTGACTGCTGTAAAACAGGCAAAGGATGGAGCGGAATTATAAGGTTCGCTACAGGGCTTCGCACGTAGGAACCTAAAAAGTAGTTGATGGAGCGAAAGAAGCAAAAACTTAGCTGACGAGTTGCGAAGAAAAGATCTACCGACATCAGAAAATGAGGGTGAAAATTCGAAATGTGCCCCAAAATTAGAAAAGTCAGAAAAAAGAAGAAAACCGTAGCTTCAATTTAATGGGAATATATTTATGTAAATAACGATTGATTTCCATAATATGAAAAATGGAACAGGAAGATACCGTAAGGGTCCACTAACACCTGTGCAGCATTAAAAGGATAATAATCGTACATTAGTTAAAATAAGAAATGGTTTTACGTGCTATCAATTATATGGGGAAGATCGGCATAATTGTAATTCACATATTAGAAACATTTTATAAATCTTACAAGATCGGTCCTTTTGAGACGTTGTTTAAAAATATGCAAGTTTGCGGAATCAAATCGGTGCACCACATGATTTGAAAAAAAAACCGTCAGTTTCAATGAGTGTTCCCTAGTTGTAGCTGTTGCCACGAACAACAAAGACAAGATTGGGGTCAAAATCGACAAATCTCCGAAGGATGGAGAAAGTTATGCACAAGTTTGCATGCAATCACCGCAGCCTGAGAGACTCGAGAGCCAGCTTACTAAAACACGTTGAATAGCCTAAGGCAAATTAAGGCAAATCCCGGAAGCAATATTATTGTAATATATGTATCCTATATAGTAAAATATGTGATACAAATTTGCTCAGAAAACTTCGGACTCGCACATGGGTAAATAAGACGGACTTACTAATATTTTGACATGAGTTTTGCTACGATGCCATTCACAGAGTAAAAAGGCATAAAACTCTACAATTAGGCCATAACACAAAACCCCCAATTCGTACATAACATTCATGTATAAAATCTGGTGGTGCACCTCGAATTCATTTCTTGCATGAATATTATTCGGATGAGATTCAATGAGAAATGACGAACCACATAATGGAGACATTGTAGTAAGAAATGAAGAACCACGTTACGGAAAAATTGTAGAATTTATTCCATTCTTCCTTGAGGATGACGTCTGTAACAAAATTGATGTTAAAATAGCACTAACACCATTTTCGTTATTGTCCCTTTACCAAATGTCTGTAGAATATTCCAATGAAAGCAGTCAGTATACGGCATTGCCCGGTCAAACAAAAACCGGCCAGTTCTTTACTTTCACACGTTTGACATAACAGTGAGTACTGTAAAACTCGAAGTAAGTGCTTGAGTAATAGAAAATTAGGCCTACGTCATCAAAGTTTTAAATGTTAGCCAAAATGTTGCGGTTGGGTTTATGATTTAAGGTGCTGTTATACTGAAATTAGGTGTGTTTGATCTTTTTTTTATGGGTCAAATTCTATTGATTTTAAAATGTTGTAACTGTGTAATTCATACATTTTAAAAAATAAGCTGATTTTAGACAATGGGTCCCTGCTTACCTCAAGGATGAAGCATTGGCTTTGTTTCGTAGTTAACCATCTTGTAATGGGGTAATTTCACGCTGAACTGATAAACCAATTCCAATTGCCCAATACAGACGAAAAAAATTAGCTTTACGTTAAAAGTAAACAGAAGGATGGCGAATCACTTATTTTGTGAGTTTCGTCGTCACTTCTTAGTGTTTGCTTATGAGGACAGTAAAGTTTTCTTCATTGTTAAAAGTAACACCAGCTCACTAAGGTTTATGCTATCATGCAAAACTTTGACAGAGTTCAGTCATTGATAGCCACTGTATAAACGGTTGAAACTGCCGTTGATGGTATGTCCGCAGCAATGAATTCCTTGATTGAAGAACCTCGTCAGTCAGCAACAGAGATGAACTCCACTGGTGGTACTCTTGTGGCGAGAGAGATAATTTTTTCAGAGCTTGCCAGTAAAGTGGATAACGGGAGGTTGGAAAACTCCAAAGTGATCCCTCCAGTCTCCAGGGTGGAGTGTCAAAGAAGGAAGTGTCGTCTATGCCAGAAGGGAAATCTGGTTCAAGGTGCAGGTTTGGTGTCCTTATACCCTAGACAGGCAAAGCTGCCACTATGTGTGTCAACATTGCCGAGGAGAAGATTATGCCGCAGTGTGATGGCGCTTGTCCATACACAATAGGGGGTCTTCATAGGGTCAACTATTTGTTCTGCAGGAGGGGAGTCATTTCATACATTGACATGGACAAATGTTAGAATTCAACGCCTAAAGAAGTCTGTCATAAACCCAGTGAAACTTTGAGCATCTTGCTCGTTCATGTCCAGACATTATGTCCAGACTTACATTTGCAGACATGGATTCAGCATGGTGGTGTCAGGGGCGTCAGCACGTGGGGTTACGGAGGTGGGGGGGGGGGGTGGAACCTCCCTACAAAGGTTTGTAAATGACATGAAACGTTGGCAATTTAGAACCTCGTCGGAAAAAATATGTTGCTAAAAATATTTTTTTCCCTAAAAACTACGTTACCACTGTATAACTCCTGCTTGCTTTCAGTACAACACAAATTGCGTGTGAGAAAAAAGGCACAGCAAATATCTTTTAGGCAGCATTATATCTGATCTTTAACGGATTTCTAACCTACCTAGAAAAAAATTATTGTACACACTTCCCCTCCTTCATCCCCGAAAACTATTTGGCTCTTCCCCTATTCCAGTTACACCCCAACCAAAGGCTATTTAGTCAGTGTGTTAACCTCCAGACTTTGCATGGATATACTGCAAATATGGATGTGCTGCAAATGGATGTGCTGCATTCATGGATATGCTGCAAAACCAAGAAACTCGAAAGAGAAAAAGAAACAAAATAGCGTTTAAAACTATTGATGACAATTACCGACGAATAAAAAAAGAAGTGAGATGCAAGAGCGGCAACAAGGTAAGGGTGGAGCTTGCTGGAGCATCTGAAAACCCATTAAGGAGTGTTAACAAATCATGTAACCCTTGATGGGAGAGGGAGGATTTCAGAAAATGTGTTTCATTTGTTATGATGGGCGAGGAGGGGTGTATGATAAAGTGTAACGTACAATACACTAATTTTCGAAAAATTATTTTTTGCGAATTTTTTATCTAATTTATTTTCGC
Source organism: Lithobius niger (assembly GCA_023313725.1). Classification (NCBI taxonomy): domain Eukaryota; kingdom Metazoa; phylum Arthropoda; class Chilopoda; order Lithobiomorpha; family Lithobiidae; genus Lithobius; species Lithobius niger. The sequence continues at coordinate 91,446 of JAHWFP010059871.1, read as the reverse complement.
TAATTCCTGTTTACGACTTAATTTTTTTTTTTAATTAACTGGCCATTGCGCCCCTAGGTACTAAGTACAGCTTCAAGTCCTGACTGGCAATAAAACCCACAACTGCATTCAAGGTCACAATTTTAATTTTCAACCTCGTATGCATTGCCGGTCAGGAGGCCAGTGCCGAAGCAAGGCGTTTGAGCGCCCGCTTTATCGCTAGTATACAGGAGAATGCAACTTCTCCTTCCCTCTCCGTCATGCCTTTTCCGGGGCGCCGGACGAAAGTCTAACTGGGATAATTGTCTAATATCTACTTAAATAAAAAATTGGAAAATCGTCTAAACGAAAATATCGTATAATGGACAATCGTATAATGGATAAACATCTAACCGGACAATAATATGCATGCGGTTTTGGATGTTATATGTATAACCGCAGCGAGCGCGATAGCGCGACTGAAGCAGGGATATTAGACGATTTTCCATTATACGAATTTCCTGTTAAACGAATTTCGTGTTAGACGATTTTCCGTTATACTGTATACGTTCGTCCAATTATGCGATTTTCCAGTTAGACGATTACCCTCGCCCCGTCAGCGTCACGGTGATACAGAGATAATGCCAACACACCGACAACACGAATCTGACTCGAAGGGGTACGCGTGAGACATTTGAAGGATTGCAATCCTATTTATTTTATGATAATCCTCTAACAACAACATGACTTTGGCAACAAATGTGTAATTTTCGGCGCAGAATTTGGGATTGTTCACAAAAACATTAAAGAAGGTGGGAGCTGCCACAGTTTGTAGACTTAATACAGCCGCCGTATTGGATGGTTTTCCCACACGGCAGCTGCATGAAGTCCACAATTTGTGACGGCTCCCGATTTTTTTAGTACTTTAACATTTTCATTGTGAATATCTCGCAAATACCGGGCCCAAAATTTAGAACATAAAATTGGCAACAAAAACTTGTTAGTTTTCCTGCCAGTCAGAGGGTACATTTATCATAAACCACTGCTGCAATTAATAAATTAATTTTTCAATACTAATTGTATTTCTAGGCTTCACCAAATACATTTATTAAAGTTCAACTTGTGTTCCAATTTGTTTTGTTGGAGGGGGAAGCTGCATTTTCGGCGCCTGGGGCGGCTGCCCCCTTCGCCCTCCTCTTGCTCCGGCACTGCAGGAGGCCCCATTTTACTTGTACCCTTCAACCACAAATATAAGTTTGCACAATAAGTACAGCTTATAAAAACGTATTCGTAAAAAAACTATACAATATGCGGTGGGGGAGGGGGGGGGAGAAATAAGAAAATGTTACGTGTTTTTTGGGATAAGTTCAGGCTGATGATTTTATACTACTCTAGAGAGAGCCAAAATTCAGCTAAGCAATTGTGAAAAAAGTGTCCGACTTGCAAAGTATGCAATCAACTGCTTAAAAAGGTGATCACTAGCTTTTCCCTCCCAACCGGAACCACTCAACTGTATCTTATAAACAGGGGAGGAAGGGGGAGGTAGTTGAGGGTCAGCTATGATTGAGTGATTGTTAGACCAGAAGCTTGGTGACACCCTTTCTTGGTCGAATGAAATCACTAGTTGGCACAACAGACACTTTTTGTACAAACGTTGTGATTCGGCCATTTTTGGTTTGAGGTAAAGTGTATCTATTTCAGCCAGAACTGTCTTTAGAATCAGAGGACGAAAGAAAATTTCTTATTTTATAGGACCGCCCACGTGTCAAAACCCTCTAATACAATAAATTTGTTGCATTGCCTTGTTTTATTGTAATTTATTTTATCCGGGTAATAATCACTTGTTGAAGAGAAATGAAACTGAGGTGAGAAGGTATAAAGAAACACTTGTCATTTCATTAAACCATTTATTGATACCTGCTCTTCGTACGCAGCATAAAATTGCATTAGACCAAAGGAAAAAAATGCAAGGAATACAAGAAAATAAAAATGAAAATAAGAATAAATAATACAAGGAAAAAAGTTTGCATTGTGATAAGCAACGTTTTTCGATGAACGTTTTATAAAATTTACCTAAAAATAAAATTAAAACCCACAAAAAAATATCATGCTAATAAGGAACATTGCCAATGATGCGCCAGTGTAGCCAAAACTTGCAAGCTCTCGTACCCAGGGTACACCCCTTTTTAAGTTGTTATAATTATCTCATATATATCAAGACATGGGCGAGTCTGTGGATTTTGTTACATATTTAAAAAAAAATATTTTAGTCATTAAAATTTGGTAACTTTGATAAGCCTTCATTTAAGAATTATATTCACAGTGAAGTGTAACATGAGGGAGGAAGGGATCACCACAGGGCACGATCGCCACCAGGTCCAGAAGAATTACTGCTAAATTTTGTTGAGTTTTTCACCTCAAACTGTGCCTAGCAAGGCTACTTCGTCATCTTCTTACGATGTTGGAGGGATGCAGTACTTTTATGTTACTCACGTAACGGTATATCTACTAAGGATAAATCTACAAATATGCTTTCATGTATAATAAACTTTATGCCACTGGATCAAATGAATTGAAGTTTACAATTGCGCTGGGAGCTTACATAAATTACCAAAAATGGCTAACGAAAATAAGCGTTACATCTCACTAATTCCCCCCCCCCCCCCCACTTTTTATCTTCGCTACGCCTTTAGGTGATGTAGTTGAGACTTTTAGAAGTCGGTGGTATTGGGAGGATACACCTTTCCTCATAGCCATGCTGTTAGTGCAAAAAATTTCAGTTCCGGCAACAAGATGCATATTGCGCATGGAAGCTGCTCACATATTGTAGTTTCCAAATCCGCCGGGAGACACTCCCGGAATGACGACGTATAGCTGTGATGGCGTCATCAAAATGGCCACCACGCGAGGTACTAAATCTCTATTATCTCCGGAACTAATTGATCAATCCTATCGTGCAATCTATTGTTGGAAAGATAATTTAGTTTGCTAAAAGAAATGCTTGAACAATATATGCCATAAATCTGTAAGTTTCGGTTTAATCTGAAGAAAACCGTAATATGAATGC
>JAHWFP010059871.1:45999-81468 GCA_023313725.1 Lithobius niger | reverse complement strand
TCGCACCTGCACGTCCCAGCATGCGCACGGGCACAACTAGTACTCATTATAATGTTCATGGCACGGCGAACCATGGATGAGGAATTCACATCATATCCTAATATTGGGAGAAGAATTGATGTGCATTTACCTTTCAAACCTTCATGGATGTTTTGATGAAATGGAAGCCTACCCAGGATAACGCTTTACCTTCGTGGTCAGCCTTTGCTTTTGGTGTATTCTGACCAGTCCGTTATTTCCACGTGTGTATCAATGGGTTTTTACTCGCCGGTGTAATTTACCATTGGTCATCACATGAAGCATCACATGAACATTTAGTCGTATGAGGAAGACTTGTGAAGGACTCGGGCAAGCCTTTTCTTCTTTATTATTTGATTATCCTAGGTTGAGACTGGTTGTCACAGACATACGTTGTGGTGGGTTTAAGATGATACATGCCTGTTCCATGGAATGAGTTCGCCGGTCGCTGTGTTATGTTTTATAGTATCAATTGCAGCACAAGTAAATACATTATAGACAACAAAACGCAGAATAAAACCAACTTTAATTACACATATAAAATGGCAATAATTACATGTAGATTTTTTTCCCTTCAAATTAAACAAAAGAGACTTACATTGTCCTTGCAGTTCTTTTGGCAAATTAAATTATATTTCCAACAATATAGGTCGCAGGATAAGATTGATATATTCGTTCCGGAGATATCAGAGATTATATCGCATGATGGTGATTTTTATGATGCTATAATATATCTTAAACAAAAACTAATATACATACGGCAAACAATGCTCTGGTAATTCTTTTAAAAAAATTAAATTATCTTTCCACCAATGGTTACACTACAAGTTTGATCTATTAGTTCCGGAGATACACGAGATTTAGCATATCGCACGGTGGCCGTTTTGATGACGTCATCACGGATTATGTCGTCACTTCCGGGAGTGTCTCCGGGTGGATTTGGAAACTATGTTTGTGCAGCTTCAGTGTGCAATATGCAGCTTGTTGCCGGAACTTAAATGTTTTGCCACTTTTTGTCGCTAACAGCATGTACTAATAAGAGTGATGGGAAAAGGAGGCTTTGCGTCAAAAATTGTTTGTTTCAAAAATTGAATGCTATTTCTACACGTGTCAATCCTTTGTAAAGGATCGTTGAATTAATTACCATGATAGGTCAGCCCAAGTGTGTCGCCAGTTTAGATCTGCATAATTGTTTCTGTCAAGTACCGGCTTTTATTTGCCTGACAGGTCTGTTTCAACCAACATTTCTCACGTTCAGTCTCCACAACATACCAGCTACCTTTCAAATGTTGATAAACCATTTGACTCTTGTTTTGCAAAATGAGGGAGTGGTAGCATATATTGACATTATAACAAGCATCAGATTTCGATGCGTATGGCATGACAAAGTGCTTGCCAGGCTTCGTGGAGTTAGTATCACCATTAACACAGAAAAGGTTGCCGTGTTTCGGCGTGATACTAGGGTGTTTGGTATGATACTTTCTGCTAAAGGTATTCAGATGAGTCCTGCCAAGGTGGAAGCTGTTTGAACGACTTCTGCCCTTAAAACGGTTGAAGAGGTTCGTCAGTTCTTAGGCCTTAACTTGCGGTACCTTAGATTCATCAAGCGGTACTCGAACATTTCCTTGCCTTTAAATTGTTTGTTAGTCGCTTATAATTTCTGTAAATGGACACCTGCATGTGATTATGCCTTTAGGTTGCTGTTTCAAGAGTATGAGGATGGGCAGGGCTTTGCTAAGACGCAGTTTACAAGTTGTGCTCTGTCAGCTAAGCAACTGAGTCAGCCATTGTACGGCTAAAATGAGAACTTTTGGCCATTTTATGGCTAAAATGGTTATTGTGACCTTTCGTCCTTATGTGAAGTAGGCTGTTTTACGGTATTCACTGACCAGAAAAGTCTCCAGTGGGTGAAGAAGCCTAAGGAGCCACCTGGCCTGTTTTGCCCGTTGGGTTATGCGTCTCCAACCCTACAACTTTACAATAGTGCATCACCCGGGCAAAGGGATTTTATTTACTGATTGTCAAGGTCACCCTTGATTTAGAGTAGCACAATGGTTGTCCGTGCAGCAATTCATGACATCACTTACCTTGTATTAGATGTGCTCAGTATTTCTCAGCACCAAGATCCTGAGTCAGCTGCTCAGGTTTTTCGTTGTCTTGAAAGAAAAGAGAAGCCATACGTGAGTAAGCCAGGGATGCATGTTAAGAGTGCATGCTTGTTCGAGCACAGGTTCGTAATGGGGTCTTAGATCACCAGGTTAAGGTTAAAGATGGTGAAACAAGGTTCTGTATTGTTGTTCCTCAGCTTTTGTGCATTTTGATAGCTGTATACCATGACTCTGTAGGGGTGGTCACTTCGGTAATGTGTATGCTGAAGACTATGCATAGAATTCAGTAGTGTTACACCTGGTCACTGATGTCGAAAAGTGCATTGATATATGTTCATCAGTGGCCAGGTGGAGCACGGGGGAGGGCCAGACACGGCAGAAGGGGGCGCCGCCACCGTAGGAGAAAATATAATGCAAATATGCATGGTCGCAAACGCAGCTACGGCTATCTGTTAAATTACCTCTCTTAAATCAGTAAATAAATACAATGTCTTGAAAACATGCCATCGCAAATTTCCAAGTTTCCTGAGTTATGTCACAGTGAGTGTAATTTTTTTTTTTGTGTGTTGCCAGCAGATTATTTGCATAAAAGCAACATAGTGGTGCCAGCTAGTGTACGCTTCTTTACCCGTCGCATCGCCTGCTTGTCTTAACCATTCAACCTTCCCTCCGTCCATACGTGGATCAGTCCTTTCGTTTAGCAACGACCAATGCGGCAGAGCGGCAGCAGCAGAGGTGTGCACTACGACGCCGCGGACGCCGCCGCAATTGGCTAAAACTCAACGCCACGTGCGCTGCTACTGACGTGACGTGGCGCTGCTGTTGCCACGATTAATAATAATTCGCTCATTTGTTTTAAAAATTGCAGTACAGTATAGTGCCGTTAAACAATATAAAATGGAATCGACCAACAAATAAACAAATAGTCATTAATTAAGTTTGTTTTTACCGAAATGTTAGTAGTAAACTGTTAATAAATATTTTGTTAACAAAAATTATTGAAGATCGCCAGTGTGGTGTGCGAATATCGGCGCGCCAATTTATGCTATCACGGTTGCCAAAAAAATTCGTTTAAACCTGCAAAGAATATTTTAGATTTTTAGATGCACACCAATACGTAGTTTAAGACTTTGCCATTACGTTCGATGCTAGTGGCGTTGCCGTTAGTTTGGTTAGCTACTGGAGCAGCACGGATTGGAAAAGTAAATACAATTATTAGCATATTTCTATTTTGTCGTGAATATCGAGTCAATCAACCATACACCAGGCTTTACGTCGAATACATTTGCTCCTGGGCCTGGTTTATAGAAGTTATCGGATAGCAGTTTAGGGCCCAAACATTAGCAATGTTTTGGGTTCAGTTTTACATTTCTCTGTATTGTTTCCATTTTTCAGCTGCTTGCAATGACGTTTCGATTTCTGGTATGGTTCAAACAATTCTGTAAACTTTCTTGCTCTAATACGAAGTCAATCAATCCAAAACTGTACAGTAAGGACTAGGACCATGAAACAAAATACAGTGGTTCTCATAAGCGTACGTGTCAGTAAGGGCCGCGTCATTCTTTTTAATGTTCAGTAAATAAAAAATAAATACAAATTAGCGTGCGCGTCATTGTAGAAACTTTCGTCTGGGCTTTCCAATTCACTAGCAATGCAGCTACGCTGTTTTTTGCTAAGGACTGCTTTGTCGTTAAAAGATAAATAAAACTAGATACAAACCTATTTACAATGCCTTTTGAACTTATGTCATGTTATTATGTGTCGTTAAAAGCAGCAGTGTGCTGGATGCTAAATGCTAGACAAGATCGCACCTTATTTCGCATAGCAAAAGTTTGGCGAGAGCAAGCCAGAAAGGTGCACAAAATACGGCATTAGATTTAGAAACATTTGGAATTCCATTATCAACCAACAACAACAAATAAAAAAAAAAAACTTATCTGAAAAGCTTAAGTCATTGCAACAAAATACATTTGGAAAAACCAACAGAGAATGAAAACGAAAGGCAAAAGTAAAGGCTAAATCTTTTCGCGTAAGTATTTTTGTTGTTGCTTGATAACTGGGCACAGAAAGCCTAAAAACGTTGCATGTTTCTGATGCTATGTTTTGTGCACCTTTTTGGATTGCTGTCTTCACATCTATTCTGGTTCATTATTTTCTTTCTTTTGAGAAAGAATTGTACAACAATACCATACAAGCTTCTTTCTATAAAATAAAGGCCTTTAAAATGATGATGTATTTACAACTTTCTGCTCCTCCTGGAGCTAAAAAAAAAAGATATTTGATAATTATCATATCTCAAAACATTTATTAAACTCGGGACAAATACTTCATTAATAACTTAATAAATTAACTTAACCACTCCATAATTTGCACCCGTTTTTGTAATGATCAGCTCAGATAATATTAATCAGTTCACTATCAGCTGCTTCTAACAGATGAACTGTACGTTGACTTAAAGGTTCTTTTTTCTATTATACTAGATTAAATAAAAAATTTAAAAACAGTGTTATCAAGGCTGCTTTAAAAAAATCCTTAAAATAAGTGAAGCAAGAAAAATCCATATACGCCATTTCCATAATGCAATATTCATTTTGTAGTCATTCGCCTATCAAAAGCAGTCATTATTAAAACTACTTCATTGGTTCTGAAAATAGACATAAAAAAGAAGGCACCAGTCCCAGGTGAACAATGACGGCATCCACTCAATTCAGTCATGAATAACTTTATTAAAATATAAGAAATTAGTGATGAAGCGACACTTAAACACTTTGATCACGAGTGGAATTTAACAGAAAGCATTTCAGAAAATGCTTGAATTTGGTGACGTGAACTGTCATGACTAATTTAAGGTAGGATTGTAAGTAAAGCGGAAGCGGGAATGAGATGGTTATGTCCAAGGGGTCTATGAGGCTAATTAATTTAGAAACACTTTGCATTAGCCTCACAGAGCTACCTGTACACAACCATCACCTTCCTACTCCCTTACTTAAAAGCCTACATTAAATTATTCACGACATTCCACGTCACCGAATTCCGACCCATGAAGACACATTGCTCCCTTTTATAACCAGTCGCTGTGATTATTTTAGCACTGACGTCATTTTCACGACTGTTATGGTGGGTAGTCTCCTTCTTTCTAAACAACTCTGCTATTAATTTTTGCCAATACATTTGGCACATCCGAATTGTAATGGCTTGTTTTCTCTCGTCCGTTTATGGGTCTTTAGTAATACAATGCCGAAGCTTCCCCCTTAGTTTTTTTTATTTTTATTTTGGTTGCTTGATAACGACTCTTATCTGGGAGTCGAAACGTTGCATTCTTTTTTGCATTTTTTGGCTTCTAATTACTTTACAATGAAAAGTGCTTATCGTTGTTTTAATTACTACGTCAATAAATCAGAAACAAAGTAATCTGCGTTACTTTACTGAAATTCGTTTAGGAAGAAAATGGTAACTTTTGGGCAGTTTGTGTTCGAGCCAGTTTGGACGGAAGATGGGAGTGGGGGCGCGGGTGGGGAAGAAATTTATTGTTGGGCGCCATTTTCGAGCTGGCCCCACCTAGAAAATTAAGCCACCACGCCACTGATGTTCATGCTTGCCATAGTTCTAACTTTTGCAGGAGGTACAGATGTATGATAAGATGTAGATTTGGGATTTCTATAACATCTATGTAATGTTTGGTGCAGTGGCAACCCGTGCCCCTGCACTATAACTGAGTTGGCGCTGTTGACGCGCCATTAAGCTTCACTCCCATTGGTCTCAGCTTTTTAAGTCTGAGACACAACTGCCAAAATGGTTGATGGGTTGGCCACAAACCATGCTGGCCTGCTTCAATCCCAGCCACCAAAAAGGGCCACGTCTTACGTGGGTCGGGGGTCTGGTACGAATTTTAGTTCTTTGGTCAACACCTTGATTTCCTCTTGTGTGAAAGCATACTAATTATTGTTGATAAGACAAGGATTCGCCTTTGATGGTAGGGATGGTCTGGATGCAGGAAAAGCTCAGGATGAGCAGTCTTGAGTGTTTTTTTTAAGTCCGGTCAGTCGTGGGATTCGAACTGGCATTCACTTAGTTTCGAGATGAGGATGCTGACCACTTGGCAGTTGCTGCTCGCCTTACTCGGGCTCCCTGGGCTTCCGTCACAGAGTTTGCAGTGCACGTGGGGACACACTTCTTATCCCGTTAGTAGCTGTCCTTATTTGAGGGCATCATGCACAAAAGGATTATTATAATGCCTAAGAGTATTATTGCAGTGACATCAAGGAAAAATACAATAAGTAGTTGTGAACCTGCCCTTTATTGCAATATAGCAATGAGAACAGCAGTATATGAAAGCACAGGCCTTCCGCTTTTTTGTTTAACATATGGGCGGAAATGGAGAACCATGCAATGGAGAACGTCCCACCTCTTAAACAGGAATCCGAAAGCCATTGACGTACTGAGGTGGTGCGGTGCACCAGAAATGTCATTACGAGGGTTCAGAAGGCTGTACTGAAACATAAGAAAAAGAGAGAATTCTATGATGATAAAGGAAGGGATGTGTCTTTAAAACTTAAGGAATGAGTCCTCAAAAAGAGCTACTTCATTTGTTTAAAGTAGTAAACTTTACAGCCAAGTTTACACCGTGATGGCAGCACACAAGGTAAAAAAGGTTGCTCGCCCTTAACCTACAAGTTATGGGATGAAAAGCAATAAATTGAAGTGGATGGCACATAGTGTGTCACGGAACTAAACTTTTGGCATGCACCAACTCATGACGTTCATACTTAGCTTATTCTACACCTACAGTCCTGTAGAACACAGTTCCAGAAATCTGTCTTCTTGAACACTCAGAATGGAAAGCAGTGCATGATGACGACAAAATTGGATGCAAACAGTACTGGAGAAAACCAAAAACTACGGGGGATGCCCAATAATGTTAGATAATGAGTTTCAAAAGTAATAACTAATTAGCTATATTGTTCACTTCACTAACTCTACTGGTTAGGGAAGTTAGTTAGTCCATGATTAATATAATTTATTCTATCCCCAGATCATCACAAAATCGATGTAATGATTATTATGATGCAGGCTATTGCAGTTATACAGTAAAAAGGGTTTGTTTTAGTTGAAAAGGTTTCTTACTTACTTGGGTCATTCAATCCGTACATCTCTGTGCTTCACAAAGACGAATGATTGAATATTTTTTAAACCTGCAGATCTGCTTTTTCAAATGCATCCAACTAATTCTGGGGTCTATATGTCATGTTGCTAATGCTAGGTGTAATACGAAATCTGAAACACCGATAAGAAATTATTCAGAAAATGCCTTGGTGCAAAAGAAAAATATAATACCTAACACGTATTTGTTATTGTGTTTTTGCACCAAGGTAGAGTCTGATTAATTTTACAGAACAGTATGCCATTTGCTCAAACTCCAATTCACAAACAATTTTCAGAGCATTTTATCGAACATTTGAGAATAAAATATCACGTTATATCGATGAAAAGAGGTTTCTTAGAAAGGTAATTTAATTATCTGTCATTTGAGCACTACTCTCATCTTTGTAGGGGCCTAACTTCCAGAGGAGTAGGCTTCCAACATGCAAACAAACAAAACAAGACGTACGTTTTTAATGATGTACATTTTTATATAGCAGTTCATTGACTACAAGGGGTGGAATGGTATAAAGTATCATGTATAGTGACATAATATAGAGCCAATTTGAAGGAGTTAGTGCTAGAGAATAAAAAATACAATCACGTCAGAAGATTTATCTTCCCATTTTTACATATTGTAAAGTTTCAGTTAGTGTGTTAGGCATATATGGCATCACAATTGCAAGTGAAGGAAATTTCTATAATGAATATAAATTATATACGTCTTGCTAGTGTTCCAATCTGGTCCCGATAATGAATTCAAGACCACGAGGTCTCAAGGAAGGTGATTTGTAACCAAGTCATCTTAAGCTCGCCTTCTCCCGAAGGGTTTTAGCAGCTCACGTCTGGAACAACACGTCCTTTTGTCATGCGAGGAAGGCTGGTCAGGTCGTCCAATGCATCTGGCGAGCACAAATTCAATATCAAACTAATTTCGTGCTTCCTAATAACACTTGCCTACATAGGTAACAACCCATCCTGTTCGTCGTATGAAATGAACATGGTTGCAAAGAAAAATACAATTCTGTGAACTATACACCTCTTTATTTACTGCGTATTAGTGGCACTCGAGTTGTACATGTGTAGAGGGCGCCAGAGTTTACATTTTTGATTTTTCTGTTCAATCACTATCTAGTATAAAAAAAATAACCACCGTATTCGGCTAGGTTCGGCTTTTTTTGGTACTGAGGAATACCTTAGTACATAACACATATTAAACCAAAGAATAATTACGTGTGGCTCTTTCCAGTGGTGTGTTAGGATGCGACTGCCATATATCATATAACACTCGTGACACTAATTGCAAAAGAGAATCTGAGCACTGAAATGAGATTCTCTTCTTGTGCTTCTGTATATGCGTAATGTAGTACGGAAATTTGTATGACTAAGTCGTATACTAAATTTCATATTAATGGCACATCACGTAAGACGAGGATAAAACATGTATAAGGTTTGCCATCTTTGTTTTATTCCATTCTTCTGTTTTGTGGCATTAGTGAGAACTTTCTTATATCCTGTCTGTGTGTGGTCTATCTGCTTGAATCAACTGCTAATTTACGAACTCCTTATAATTGTCTTCAAAACCGATTCCATTCCTTGTTTGTGATTTAGGTTTCGAAGTCTAAAGAAATTGCCACAAATGGAGGATGATTCAGGGAATATGGGCGCAGTGCGACCAGTCGCATAATTTGATTATTGTTTTACGTATTACCATTTGCAACAATAGCATCTACCCATCGCCAGAGCAAAAAAAAAAAAAGTGGAACAAGGGTGCATGCAACGGTTGTCCCGCAAAAAGAGTTAGTCCTTCGTATGTTTTATGAGTCTTCACGGAGTTTCTTTTTTAAACAACTGTACTCAGTGTGCCAACAATAACCGAAATCTATGGTGCTAGCATATTTTTAGGCTTTAAAGAAATTATCAAAGTGTTCATTGAAAAAAAAAAACGTAATTTCATTTATCCAAGTCCCACCTCCAAAATTCTCAAAAAAAAGTCGTTAAAAGGTTTGAAATCTTTCTTACTGCAGTCATCATCCTAACCCTTTAACAATAAAAGCCAACCCTATGACTTCGCACTAATTGAAAACCAAAGTCAGTCAGGTCTATGGCACAAATATTATTATTGGAGCGTAACTCCTACATTATTTCTTTGTAATAACATCATGTCAAACTACTGAACCGAATTTGATGAAATTTTGTATGCTGACCAAGTACAACACGGGGAGAGCCCTTTTTTCAGATCGAAAATCGGGTATAATTTGGGCCGGAAATTAAGGAAAATCTATCGGAAATTGTGAGGAAATAATTGTTAGAAACCAATTTTTAGAAACCAACTGTTAAAAACCAATTGTTAGAAGTCCTTTTTGGTGTGCGTATTCAGGTTCGCAGGACAAATTGTTTCGTAGTTCAGAAAAAAAAATGAAACGACCTGGGGAAAAAAAAATTAGGAAGGATGTAGTACAAAATTGAAACCGGAAAGAAAGGCAGAAGGAAATGAGGGAAGGACAAAGAGAGGCGGGAGGGATGCAATTGCTGTTAACCGAATTGTGCGCCACCGTGATAATCCTTAAGGGGAATACCTGCTTATGAATCTTACATGTGACAAAAAATCTGCGAGTGACGTGGAAAGTCAGATTGTAGAAGTATTCTTCTGGGAAGGGGTGATCGATTCTTCCTTGGCTAACATTTTCTTGGTTAACCTTGGCACTATTTTTAATAGCGTGTCAAACTCAAGTGAGGAATTGGCTGCTTGAACTGGATGTCGTCTGCCTGTAGCCCTTCAAGTTTATCTTCAATTTCTCTATGATTAAAGTCTACAGTGGCGCTTCCTTTATCCTCCTAACATATGTAGATAAGGGTTGTGTTTCAGAGATTTAAGGGTTTTTTCTCGCCAAGTATTAGATTCTCAGATTTAAAGGATTTCCAGTTTGATCCTCTTTTTCAATAACATCTTGGAACTGACAGCTAGTGTCTTCATGTTGCGGAAGCAACCGCAGGCCTGCTTCAATCCCAGCCACCAAAAAGGGCCACGTCTTACGTGGGTCGGGGGTCTGGTGCGAATTTCAGTTCTTTGTTCAACACCTTGATTTCATCTTGTGTGAAAGCATACTAATCATTGTTGATAAGCCAAGGATTCGCCTTTGATGGTAGGGATGGTCTGATTGCTGGAAAAGTTCAGGATGAGCAGTCTTGTTCAGCTGTTCAGGGTCAGAAGCCAACTTTTTTTTTTACCTAAGGTTGGCCAGTTTGTTGTTGTGCTTAGTAACACTTAATGAGTCCCTTGGTTAACTTGGCAAGGAACTAAATTTTTCAAGCGTATCAACTCAAGTAAGGAAGAGGCTGCTTGAACTGGTTGTAGATTGCCAGTGACCTTTCAAGGTTATCTTCAAAATCCCTATGGTTAATGACGACAGTGGCGTACCCGCCTTACATGTGAAATATCTGGGTTGTGTTTCAGAGATTCATTTGCAATCCGGTCCAATACATATCTACTACATAAGTTGTATTTGTCCTTATTTGCCGCACATGCCCCTTCAACAATACTGGGACCTGCACGAAGCCCTTTAGCAGAAGAAACACGATCATACCAATGCAATCGCCAAGGAAAATAAAAAAAATATTATGTCTCCAAGTATGACATTTACCGTTATCTGGACTTTATCTTATCTTACATCCAGTATCATGAGAAGATTAAGAATATGCGACTGGGGCTACAAGCGTATTCTATAACTGTCGATAAAGAAAGGGTGGTGAATGTGGTGAAAAACTTCCCAACTATGAATGACTGGTTTAGCCTTTCCTAGAATCTACAGGTAAGCATAATTCAATTACCTATGACGTCATTCTAAAATGGTGGCGCGTTGTTGAGCAACTTGAGGTTGTTCTGTTGTTTTAGTGTTTTTAATCTTTTAAAATTTAAGTATACATTTCGTTTTGGCCTAGCTTTTGTGTCATAGGGATTTGTAATGTGGTGCAATCTAATTTTAGGTGAACAAGATAAGGAAAACATTGCCGAAAATTAAAATTGCGTCATATGTACCGCAACGTTGCAAGGCCTTCTGCTCGATCAGGGAACACAATTTTACAAACAATTTGAATGTTGAATAAGTGTAAAAAGTTTAATGTTTACATTGAATGGATTTTCCCGAAGAAACATACTCAGTAACTACAGTGTACCAGTTTAAACAAAAATTTACCATTCCCGTTTTTGCTTACTGCTGCCACGTTTTGTTCAACTCGCTGTTTGAAACACTCTTTTGGGTCGGTTCTTTAGAGCACACCTCTCTTACAATGCTTGCAATGTTAGCAAAGCCATCTGTTCTGCTTGGCTCAGTGGTAGCTCATTATCTTCATGGGATGATGGAGGAAACTTTGGAAGTTTTTAATGCTTTGAAACAAATTAAAATGTTCGTACTCGTTAGTCTACCTATAATTTCTCTGATTTCTGCAGTTTTGTTAGCAATCTGATGTACTACTGCCTCCCTACTCGCAGTAGGCCACACGTTTGTTTAAAGTATGACGTAAATAACCAATGCACTACCATCTCCTTGTAACCTGAAACCATCCATGTCAAGTATTTTATTGTGGCATGGCCACGTTAGTGCATGAGCATAATAGCTCGTGTCTGTTTTTTTTTTATGTTGTTTTAAGTTAAACCTTGTAGTCATAAGCAAGATACTTATAAGTTGCAGAGCAAACCGTTTTACAGTAAATGTTCATTTCTTGTTGCCGTTAATTAATCGTCCAGTTTAATTGTGCAGCAAATCTGGTACCGAAACTTTCACGGACTTTGGGGTGTTTTAAAGAACAAGTCTCAAAGGAATCATAAAGGTAAAAGTGAAAAATTTAAACGAACAGTGTGTTAGGGCTGAAGACCTAATACAAGACCAAATATATCTGCTAACAATACTACCCGTAAAAATAATAATGACAACAATAGAAGTATTACGTATGAAGCGCGGTTAGTGACACAGGAATTTCTGTGTCTTGTTTAGCCGGTGTATCCCATTGCTATTTGCCGCTGCATTGCCGGTTTTTTTTACTTTTTATTTTTCCTTTCAATTTCTAACAATGCGAATTGAAACTTTTTTGTTTTTTGATACATTGTACTGTGATAACTATGATATTGTTTAGAGCGTTGTAATATTGTTGTTTCCTGTGTTGTTGCTACGGGTTGTCGTAATCGTGGAACTAGGTGCTGGGTGCCAGCTAAGGGGAATTACGAACTTTTACTTTGGAAATGTTTGACTTACCACTGTGCCATACATTACAAAGATGTTAACCAAAGCTCAAATCTGGATCTTATCATATATCTATAACTCCTGCAAAACTTTAAAAAAAATCCCGCACAGTATGGGAGACTTATAACCCAAATTAACGCACTTTGTCTCGCGGAAGATGGAAATGACGATGAACGCCATCAAGAAGGTAGCAATCAACAAGCAAGTGACGAACTGCAAGTACAAAAGGGGCCGAAAGAATCCCCAGAATACGTTATGTAGGATATGTAGCCAGAATATGTCGCCCGCCAAGATGATAAACGACTATCCAGAAAAAAATATATATGAGCATATGGCGACCACTAGATACGTTGTGTCTTTACAGCTGAGGTAGTTTAGCTGTTTTCAGGCATGTGAGGTTTAATAACAATGCGACAGAAAAAGGCTGAAACTTGTTTAATTGGGAGACTTTAGTCACCTGATAACATAAAAGTCACTGGTTAGTGACACAGCTCTACGTTTTCTTGTTGGAAAAACTACGTGAATAACGTAGATATTTGCCAGCCAAGATGATAAACGATAACACCTATCCAGATAAAATATATATGAGCACGGCGACCACTAGACACGTTGTGTCTTTACAGCTAAGGTAGTTTGAGTGTTTTCAGCCATCTGAGGATAAATAACAATGCGATAGAAAAGGCTGAAACTTGTTTCATAGGGGACTTTGGTCGCCTGACAACATAAAAATCACTGTTAGAGGTATAGCTGACTTTTTTATGTTGAAAAAAAAAACTACGTGAATAACGTTCATATTTCCTAAATACTAATTAATACTGATGCCATTTCTTGTATCACGAAAACAAATTCTTCCATGCAATGAATAAAGCTGGTTCTTAGTTCTGGAGGTATTGTTCTGGAGAAGTGCCCTTTTCGTAAGGCCTCTTCTAATTGGTCAAGTGGTTCAGTGGTTCTAATAAGCCAAATTAATTGTTTTACATTGTTTAAAACATTGTTATTATGCAACAATGCCAAACTGAACATTAAATAAATCCGTGCGTTTGCAAGGAGCTACTGCAGTATAATAAGAAACTAGCTGTGCCCCCCGGCATAACATACGCCGGTCTAGCCGGTTCCCGCATGCCTGAGCGAAATACTGTAGTGGGTAGTATGGAATGAAAAGGGCACGACTGCCCCCCTGTCTCCTCCTCCTAACTCCCCTGCGGCCTACCCCCCACATTATCCTATTGTATAGTCAGATTTCCCCATGCCCGTCCCCCCACCAGTAACCCCTTTCCTGTCCCCCCCCCCCCAACCCCGGATTCCCCTATTGTGTGGTCTGAATATCCCCCATCCCTGCTCCCCCTCCCTTTGAACCCCTGCTGATTTGTTTTGTTACGGAAGTAAATGTCTTTATTCAATGGAGGATGGTCAATTGCCAAGCGCAATAAACGCAACAACGATCATGCGTGCAGTGATTGTTACTCAACCAACTTTGAAACTTGTCAAGTCGGCTTTAAGAGCTACCATTTTCGTTCGTTACTGATTGTCATAGACATTGTTATAGGCATTGTTGGTCCCTCGCCCTCTTTCATTATAGTGCATGATGAATTGGACCATAAAACTAGATTATTCTTTTCATCTCATAATTGATAAAAAAAAAATGGATTTAATCAATTTGGACAAAAATATCTGATATCTACCCCAAAACAAAACTTGTTAAGGATTCTAGTCAAGCTCTTCTGCCTTGCGAAGTCGTCATATCAAATGCCATGCTCTTTCGCCAAGCTAATCTCCCCGACAAAGACTTCAAACGTTAAATGAAGTAATTGAATGCAGTAAGCAATTTTCATATATTTCATTTCACCTTCGAACCAATGCTTGGTGAGATTAACTTGTCGAAAAAGCTTGGCGTTTGATATCACGACTTCACACGGTCGAAAAGCTTGGCGGGAATCCATAAGAAGTTTTGTTTTGGGGTACATATCCTATTTTGATTATGCTCTAACTACTGAAGGAGAATGGAAATATTTTCCACAACGTTTACCGGCAAAATCTTGTAAGGACTTTACAAGACCCTTTCCAGTTCCAGTTAATCTATCCACTTAAACAACTGTTGGACCAAATTTTTAGCTAGCTTCCATCTTTATTTTCAAAAAAAGTGAATAATTTTAATGCTAGTTAGTGTATTTCCTCTTCGATGTTTGTAGTTAAATTGTGAAACTGTTGCAAGTAATCTTAAGGATTAGGAGTGCATAAAACTTCATGGTAATTAAGTCACAAGGCTATTGCAAGTCATTAAGCCGGCATAAGCATTCAACAAGTTAGTCAATACTTAATAGACAGAGTGAATCTAACCAGACACCAGATCTCCACTCCTGAACTAAAAAGAATTAACTTTATGATATAAGAGGACAGTCGCGTCACATTCCCTTAACTCTTCAAAAGATCTTGACACTGTCACCTTGCGGTCGAAGGTAAATTATTAGTCGAGCTACAAACGCTCAACTTAGGTGTACTGGGCCAACCATTCACTTTCAGTTGACAGCACCATCAAGATATAAAGCTGGCGTAAACCTAGGAGCAATGTCGCTTTCCGCTTGAATGCGGTGGTGATGCTCGGTTTAATGAAACTTCCAGCCTGTTTATTTGAAGGGTTGATGACAGAATGACCGCTCGAGTTATGCGGAATCTGACTCGACGAGCGCTCCTTGTCGTAAACTGCTCAAGTCGCATGCTACCGACGTCACCCACCACCACCACTTCCATAGTTATGAAACTATCGTTATTACTTACATGCTACTGGGGTGTCAGCATACAAAATAAGTCAGATAATTCTTTAATGGCTGCGTGTGTGTGTCATTTCAAAGTTACCATTAATATAAGGCTTATAATTGTCCATAATCGTGGTGCATAGGGAAAGTGTCACTGGACATTAAACCAGCTGTAGGTAAAAACTGACTAAACTAAAATGCTATTACAAAGACGTTATTGGAGAAGCGGGAATAGCTCTTAAGGCATCAAGTCAGTGACATATAGTGGAGGATTGGTTCGAGGATGCTCTATGGTTTGGTCGGGAAGGCTTTGTAGAGCATCATTAAATTCGTCTGATGTGGTGAAAAACAAAGTGCTCCTCTTCATCTTTAGTGATTAAAAAAACTGCCAAGTTTAAAGCCAATAAAGCACAACAGGCATTTTCCTAATGCTGTATTCCAGCAATACAGTGGTCAAGATATATCCAACTGCGCTTTACACTGACTTCCTGCGTACTCCAATACCTAGAACATTTCAAGAAAAAAATTTCATTCATAGTTTTTTTTTTTTTTGGCTGAAGTATTTAAAAATTATACACTTTAAAGGGAAAAAAAACTAGCAACCCGCAGTTCAAATTAACAAAATAGAATTGTCTTTGCGTGTGAATTTTTTTTTTTTTAAATTTAAACTGCAGACTGTTAGTTTTTTTTCTTTAAAATGTATCATTTTTTAACACTTCAGCAAAAAAAAAAAAAACAACTAAGAATGAAATTTTCTTCCTGAAATGTTCTAGGTACTGCAGTACGCAGGAAGTCTGTGTAAAGCGCAGTTGAATATTTCTTGACCACTAGCTTTATTGCTGGAATGCAGCATTAGGAAAACGCCAGTTGTGCTTTATTGGCTTTAAACATGGCAGTTTTTTTTAATGACTAAAGGGAAGAGCAGTATTTTGTTTTTCACCACATCAGGCGAATTTAGTCTATTTTAAGCACAGTGGTCCTTGAAGGAAGGATATAAAGGGAAGGGCACGCCAGCACGTTGTCTATTTGCACAAACATGATCGCATTTCGACCAATAAATCAGTCGACAACTTGCGTGCACTGTGCAATTGTAAGCAGAACAGAGCAAGTGATGCATTCTGGCGCTTTGTCCTTGGACGGTAGCAAAGATTCAATTCCGCATATACACTTGTATTTGAGCAAACCTACTGTCAGAATTCTGCCATGGTCAAAGTGGTGTGCACTCCTTGTTCAAGGTTACCAACGGGAACCTTCATAGCCCGCGTTGCGTGTTGGGACTTTTTTTATTTGCTTGGGATTACGGGGGGGGGGGGGGAAGCGCACGAATTTAGTTGCAATGATGCGTATGAGCTGCACACAAACAATATCACTTTTTGTAGTTGAACTGAATTGGCATTTTCCTACAACTAAGGAATTGGTGATAATTTTGGAAAGTTTAATAAGTAAATGAGGATGTCAAGAATAAAGAACTTAGTGATGAAGAGTAAAAAAAAAACCTAAGAGGGTTCATGCTGCATGAAACAGGGTGGCATAGCTGAAAGCTGGACGGAGTAAGATGCTGTTGCTCACCTGAGGTTGTAAATATTCATATCACTGTCTACTCCATACGGCATTACTCCAGTGTTAAAGTATACATATACCTAGTGAGCTTAACAACGATTTACTTTTTTTAAGAGATTGCATACTATGATGCAGATGGTTTGCAAATCTGAACGTTTTGGCCGTAAGTCGACGAAGGAGGTCAATACCTACTTTTAATTCGCAACAACTATCCATTTATAAACGAAAGAGAAATGTAGTCTGTACAATAATAATGTTTATTTATTTATTTAGAAACAAAAGAAATACACGAATTCATATTGAACTTGTATATGCAAGTTACAAATTTTCCATAATAAAAAATTATAAAATTAAAAAAACATGCCAAAAAAATCACAAATATACAGTGTTTAAAAAGTACTGTCTGGAAGAAGTTTAAAAATAATAGTAATATGTTAAAAATTCATAATTTTAAAATCCAGCTTTTTAACTCTCAATTAACTCTATAAATAGTCTGTAAATTTTTTAGCTCATTTGGAAGTTAATTAAAATAAAAAGGGATTTGATATGATAATGTCCGTTTTCATAAGAATTAGTCCAAGGTGGCATTTTTAACCAACCTTTATTCTTTCGTACATTCTTATTTATAGATGCTTTAAAATCTTTCGTAAAATAATAACGGTTTAAAAGAGTATACGTTTTTGTTTGTTAAAAGTTTAAATGGTTTAATTCCTTGTGAACTTCTTTTGAACTTTTTTTCTTTAAAATTATTTCCAAAGAGAACTTTAATGGCTTTATTGGTGACGCTTTGTATTCGTTCAGTTAGGCTGTTAGACCTAGAACTGAAACAGTTATTGCATATCTGAGAATGTGAGGAAGTAATCGGCATGAAAGCAGTTTTTTCAATACTGATACACAGTTCATTATTGGAGCGAAGCGAGGCCGAAGGCATAGTGGAGCTCCGTTTACAAATACACTCAAATGCGATCTTTGTAATGGCATCACGTAATAATCACTGCATCAGTTAAAACCAGATTTGTACATTAACAGCGGTACACCCAGAGATGGTTTGTAAAAAAAATCTGGAATCGGACACGTCGTCGAAGAATAATGAAGGTGGAAAAAATGGGCCAAAGCCTAGAGCCAAGATGCCAAACAATAACGAGGTCATAGTTCGTTCATGACGTCATATTTTGTTAAGGCAAAGTTAATCTGACAGCTCAAAGTTTCTTTCTTTCTGATTAGTTTTCTCGATCAAACTATGACGTTATGAGCGGTTTTCACATAGATTGATAATAAACCAAATCGAAGATATTTCCACTTCTCGTTGACATCGTTTGACGTTTGACTACACCATTTTCAAGGTTTTTTCCACCATAATTCCAATGGTTTTAATCCCAAGTAAGTACAAGGCAAAATGTTAATTTTACTAGGGGTTTTGTGTTTTAAAATAATTTTATCATATGCAGTATTATTTTAAACCAATCTATATAACTAAGATAATATTGTTTGTTTGTGTGTCACCAGATCACCGAGATTCCCACTAATAATTCTTTTTCTTTCGTTGTACATACGCAGTGGGAATCTCTAAAATCGTATAACGTTTATTCGTTTGTTGTCTTTCAAACTGATTTGTCTGAATAAGTAATAATGCAAACTGTGTTTTCAACAGAGATGAACAGTACTGGTGACGTCATGTTTTTTTCAAGTTCAAATATTTCATGCCTCTAAATCTCGTATCCCGGGCAAACTGCAAACTTTGGGGGACTTTCAATAATGGGAATACATGAGAATGCTCTGCTGTTCTTTCAAATTCCGGGGGAAAGGAAAGAGACTCCGAGATTATTTTGTTCCATGCAAATGAAATATCAGAGCTATACTCTACAAAACTAGCCATATAGAGGGGCTGTCCTAGTACTTAATTAAGTTTTTTTTTATGTATGGTTCACAAGATTTCCTATACAACCCATGACATCACCACTCCCGAAGAAAACAATGGTTCTATTGAAAAATGGTTCTTTAAATTTCTATTAGTACGTATGAAAAAAAGCCAGAATAATCAAATGTTTCTGTCAGGTTAGGTATGTATAGGATAAGATGGAATGGGGCCCAGAAAGGGTCCTTTCTCTGCCCCCCTTTACTTAAATTACTTTACGTTAAGGAAAAGTTAATTTAAGGAAACGTTAATTTAAGGAAACGTTAATTTATGGAAACGTTAATTTAAGGAAACGTTAATTTAAGGAAACGTATTCATGGAAACGTTAATTTATGGAAACGTAATTTATGGAAATGTTAATTAATGGAAACGTTAATTAATGGAAACGTTAATTTAAGGAAACGTTAATTCATGGAAACGTTAATTCATGGAAACATTAATTTATGGAAATGTTAATTTATGAAAATGTTAATTTATGGAAACGTTAGTTTATGGAAACGTTCATTTATGGAAACGTTAATTT
Source organism: Lithobius niger (assembly GCA_023313725.1). Taxonomy (NCBI): domain Eukaryota; kingdom Metazoa; phylum Arthropoda; class Chilopoda; order Lithobiomorpha; family Lithobiidae; genus Lithobius; species Lithobius niger. Next base: position 62,212 of record JAHWFP010059871.1, on the reverse strand, counting down.
AAGGAAAAGTCATTTATTGGAAAAAATAATTTAAGGAAAATAATCTACATCATTAAGAACGTATGGTTGCATGTGTGTTTGTACCTCTACTCCTTTGGAACCAAAGCACCTGCAAAGATGGGGGCAGGACCAAACGTAAGAATTAAATTGCGCTCAGTAGAGGCCTATTTTCATCGCTGTAACTTGATATTATGACCCTCAAATACGCGAAAGAACCTGAACAATAACGTCAAAGTTTTTAAACCCTCTTGATGTTTGTTCATGACGTCATAGTTTGTTCATGCAAACCTCCTCGAGCGAAGAAATATGATATGGAAAAGGAAGCGCGGAAAAAAATAACCTAAAAGGACGACGTATTTTGCAACACACCAAACACAGATCTTGAAATTGGTTGTGTATCAATTGACTTGATGCATGGAAAGCTGGTTTTAAAAGGGTGCCAAATATTCGTGTTTCTGAAGCACAGTGGTGCATGGATTGAGCGAACAGAGCGAGTGATTTCCACGTAAAGTAATCCTTTTCAATGTGTGTCTCGCTTTGCTCTCTCAATCTTTCATCTCTCACCTTCACAGGGGATTACTACTGAAGCACGGTGGTGCGTGGATAGAGCTAGGAGAGCAAGCGATTTCCACGTAAAGTAGATCTTTTCATTTACCGAGGGTATGAAGGTAGGAGCATTTCACCACGTCGACGTAGTGTTAAGTCGATGTAAGATAAAAGCGCTCTAAAGTTACTGCTACGTGGGTACATGGACCTTGGGTTAGGCGCAACGTGGTTACATGGTAGTAGCAGCTAAAGCGATCGCGTAGCGGTGTAGCAAGACGTGGCACATGCGCACACTGCTTGGAACTCGTATGCATGGAACGCGTCACATCCTGTAAATTGTAATATTTGTTTATAAAAAATCATTAAGGTTTGAATTCTACTGCTCTGATTGGCTATTATGGGGCGGGGGGTGGGGGGGGGGGAACGATTGGCTGCAAACAAAAAGTTAATGGGTGCGCTATATCATGTTACATCAATATGACTAGCATGTGCCATCTATAGAAACATTAAGAATAAGACTAGCGGAGTCGCTCGCTTCGCTCGCTCATTCCTCGTCGTCTCGCTGCGCTCGAGGAGATTTCTTGCTGCAACACTTATGATACAGACCTTCCACATAAAAAACGATCAAGCAAATTATAAGAGTGTAGTATGCGATATCGGTTATCTCGGGAGAAGGTCAGTATTATTTTTTTACGTCCAAGAAGTCGAGCAAAAAGTTAAGATCAAGCAATTTATCAGAAAAGCACTGTTTCTGATGACAAACGCTGATTTCCGTTCGCTTCGCTCACTCAATCAGCGCAAACACCGTTTTAAAACCAGATCTATTGTTTTGATTTTTCCCTGCATCAAGTCAATTAATACAAAATCAATTTTAAGATGTATATGTGGTTTGTTGCGAAATACGTTGTCCGTGCATTCTTCTCCAGTCGTCTCTCTTCGCTCGAGGAGCTTTTCATGAACAAACTATGACGTCATGAACAATCATCAAGAGGGTTTAAAAAAACTTTGACGTTAGTTTTTCAGGGTTTTTCGCATATTTGAGGGTGATAATATCAAGTTATAGCGATGAAAATATGCCTATTAAAAGCGCAATTTAATTATTTTTCGTTTAGTCCTACTCCCATCCTTGCAGGTGCCTTGGTTCCGGAGGAGTAGAGGTACAAACACGCACGCACGCACATCATACGTCCTTAATTATGTAGATATTTCGGAAAAGAAGTAGCTAACAAGTAATCCACTTTTCTTTACTGGCGCCTCTTCCCATTTTACTGGCCCATTTACTGGCGCCTCCTATCCCATTTTTAATAATTTAATTTTCAGTAATTTAATCGATGCTCTAACATGTTACATGGCCTTCATTAAATTGTAACATAAGAACACGTTTTCAAACAGGAAAAATACAACTTAACAAGTAATCAAATTTTGTTTACTGGAACCCCTCCAACAAATTTTCCATAATGTAATTTTCAGTAATTTAATCAGTACTCGTGTTACGTGGCCATAACTAAACTGAAACATAAGAATAATTTTTCGGACAAACGAGTAGTGGACTCTTGTTCACTAGCGCCTCTCCTCCCCCCACCCCCACCAAATTTTTAATGATATAATTTTCAGCAATTTAATCAGTGCTCTATCATGTTATGTGGCCATCACTAAATTGGAAGATAAGAATAATTTTCTAGGACCGTAAAAAAAAACAGCCTAATGAGTAGCAGACTTTTGTTTAATGGCGCTTCTCGTTCCCCTCCCACACCAAATTTTTATTGATATAATCTTCAGTAATTTAATTAGTGCTCTATCATGTTTCGTGACCATCACTAAGACAAAGTTTTTCCGACGGGAAAAAAACGTATCTTAATGCGTAGTCTACTATTGTTTACCGACGGTTTTTCCCCCTCCCAAGACACACACAAAAGACGAATACAGTGTCCAACAAGACCTAGGTCCGTACGGCCAAAAACAGCGGCCAATATTCTCAGTAACAGATTGGCATTTTTCACGAGTTTCACTTTCTGTATACTAACGTTATACATGCCTAAAATAAAAGCATGAAAACATGCCGAAGTAACAGTATGGCTCACAGGGCTGGAACTTGTTGCCGGCGACCAAGACCAAAAAAATAAAAGAAAAATCGGTCGAGAAACACTAAATAAATATGTGGTATACAAAATATTTAATTATTATTATTATTTTTGATTAATACTGATTCAACACCACTTACTGGTGATTTAGCTACAGCCTCTGTGGCTAGTGTTTTTCTTTTTTTTTTTTAATGTAAAACGCTCCCCGTTAATAATTTCCACTGTGTGCGTACCTGTTCCAGGTTTTGCCTCGTAATAGTTTTTAAACATTTCAAAATTTCATTTCCTTTTGCCATCTACCTGTCCAAGGCTTCTTCATGAGTTGAATTGGCGCCAAAATGACGTCTTAGCGCCTATACGGTTTCGACCAATCACAGCATACTACTAGATCTGGCTCAAGCCAGAAAACGGATTAAGTGGGTACATGGAGGTCCAGTATCGCACTAACTTTCCTTAGGTCGATGTAAAGAGCTGGTTTAACTAATTCGCTACAAGCTTGCCACTAATGCGACGTAGAACGGTTACATGGAGGTTCTTGATGCGAATCAACGAATGTCGTCATAAAATAAAATCGACATAACACTACGTCGCGCTGACGAACATCCATGTACCCTCGGTATGTGTGTCTCGCTTTGCTCTCTCTCAATTTTTCACCTCTCACCTTAATAGGGGATTACTTATGGAGGAAAAGACGTAAAAGTGTGGAAACGAACAAATCGTATGTTTTGAATGATGTAGATGAAATGCAGGAGTGCATAGGAATGTGATGGACGAACTGTGAACAATAATTACAATTAGTTTCGGTCAAAATAATCAGCACATGATTTTGTGATGCTCTTGGAATCAAAGAAATTACTGGAAGCATGTATCGACACGCACGTAACTCTCGGATGGCCAAACTGTTGGAATGATTTATGGTTATCATTTGTTTATGTTCATTTGCTTACGAAAAACGTGTACTGCACGCTGACCATTTGCTTGATCTTTTTAGACGTGAATGTCAGCACGATAAGAGTTGCAACATCGAGCGGAACGAGACGACGCGGAATGAGCGAGCGAAGCGAGCGACTCCGCTTGTATTTTTTAAATAAGTATGAGCATTTCGGCTTATGCTGCATCAATAACGTTGTTTTCATGATACTGCCTAGCTAAGTAGCTAGCTACCTTAGCGGCCTTTCTCTGGTTGAATGATATCACTACTTTCAAAGGCTATCCCTTTTTGGAACTTGGTGGCTCTCTTATACCAGGTTTAATTTTGGGTTGATTACCACTACGTCACATCCTCTTTTCACGGAGTGTTTGAGCAATCTGAACATAAAAATTAATGTTTGGAAGTGGGAAGAAGGGAAACCCAGCCAAACAGCAAAGAAAGCAGAGCCGCCCCATTATGGAAATGATGGTTTGTTGATTTTTGTTTATTTGTTGGTTTGTTTGTTGGTTTGTTTGTTGGATTGAATTGATGCATCACGTAATAACAACTACATCAATTAAAACAAGAGTTTGACCATTGATAGCGGTACACCCAGAGGTGGTTTGTTAAAAAAAAAATGTAAATAGGACCCTTTGTTATGGGACAACGACATCCAGCGCTACGAATGCAAATGGACAAAGAAACTAGATGCGAAGAGCAACCGAAAAGATGAGCCAAAATGCTGTCTCCAATGCACTAGCAATGCACTCTCAAACATCTGCCTGTGTTTGGTGTGTCGTTCGTTCGTTCTTTTGTTTGTTTATTTGACTGTTTATTTGTTTGTTGGAATGTTTGTTTGTTTGTTTAGTGGTTTGATTGTTTGGTGGTTTTGGTGGTTTGTTTGTTGGTTTCTTGGTTGGTTTGTTCGTTTCGATCCATTTTGTCGACGGTATAAGTGGTGACGCCCTAGTATATATTAATTTACATTAAATTATATTAAAATAATAATAATAAGATAACTTTGTTGCTAAGAATGGCTCATAGTTCAGTTGAACTTGTACGAGCAGCAATACACATCATCTAGACATACTTTTGATCAGATATACAAATCTGTTGCACGCACAAGTATATTATCCAATAATAATAATAGTTTTAAAATAGGTAAAACAGTGTTAATACACATAACCTTTAAAAAATATCTATGTATGTGCCATTGATTAAGTGATACTATTACACACTCATTTACAAAAATCATTATTTAAAGTAAAATCCACAATAAATAGCAATGTTTACAAAAATTAAGATATACTTTTAACAGTAAAGCTAAAAAATACTGATCACTAAAAAAACAATAAAGTAAAAAATAAAGTTATTTACAGTAAAATTCCTGTTATAAATAAAATTGAATAAATACTCATTAAATTGCGGAATCAAGAAATATCAGCAATAAATAATAATAATTAGTGTCGCCCGCCAAGATAACAATAACACCCAGATATAATATATATATGAGCATGGCGACCACTAGACATGTTGTGTCTTTACAGCTAAGGTAGTTTGGGTGTTTTTAGCTGTCTGAGGATAAATAACAATGCGACAGAAAAGGCTGAAACTTGTTTGATTGGGAGACATTGGTCACCTGACAACATAAAAGTCACCATTAATGACACAGTTTATCATTTTCTTGTTTAAAAAAAAACGACGTGAATAACGTTGATATTTGCCTGATTAAGACACACGCTAGTGTGTCGCCCGTCAAGATGATAAACGATAACAACTATCCAGATAATAATAATAAATTAAATTTGGTCCCCACCAAAAAATGGGGACCAGGAAACGGAAGGGTAGCCCACTCCACCGCCCCTAAGTTAGGGAAAAAAACCTAGGTTTAAAAAAGTTTGTAGGTTCACTTAAGAAATACTGAGAGATGGCGGTGTAGGGCACGACGAAAGACTGAAAGAGTGTGGGAGCATACATTGTCCTGTGACAATGCGTTCCATGGACGTATAACGCGAAGCACAAAGAAATGTGCCTTTAGTTAAGAGTTTCTCTTGAAAATGAATAAAAAATTATTCGAAACGTCGAGGCTGTAACATTTTCTACTGTTTTAACATGCATAAACACAGCTTTTTCTTCAGAGATAAATGCATCGTTTTTGATAGATCATTCATATATCTTAGCAAAGTCATGTTGTAATCTAGTTATCATTTCTTCATATATGTATATAGTGTGAATAAATAGTAAGAACACGTCGTCAGTAAAAGTTTGGAAGTAACCTTCATCGATATTATTGTCAGTATAATAATAATAATAATATAACTTTAGCCACAAGTCAAGGATATCGGCAGGGCTCAGGGCCACTAACGCCGCTCCTAATTTTTTTTATAGCAGACTTGACGCTTTTGTTTGTAATTTATTTTTTAATCCATAGGGCGCACGTCGCATATCCTCTTTAACATAACAAAATTGTCAAAGACCACGCCAGTGGTACGCCCGCCAACTGACACTACTGTCTTCATTGTCAGAAACTCGTTATCTCAATCCGTCTTTGTTAAAGTGGTGGCATCAATATAGATTAAGAAAAGCACCGGTCCTAATATTGACACTGCAGGACCACCAGTACAAGTAAAAATATCAATTTTATGACTTCCAATTTTGTCACAACTCGTTCTGTCATTTAAGTAACTTACTAAAATGTTGAGCACTTTACCTCTTAGACTGCACGATTCCATTTTTTCAGTGAAATATTTCTATTTATTGTGTCAAAAGCATCTTTAAGGACGATTAAAGTTACACCAACATAACATCCTTCATTAAAGATGCAGTCAATTTATGATTTAATTGTTTGAGTGATTCTATAGTTCCTTTGTTTTTTTGAAACCCGAACTGGTTTGTGGTGGTATATTAAATTTTTATTCTATCAGCAAAAAAATGTTCTACAATTTTATTAATTGTTGGCAATAATGCTATTGGTCTATAACTATTCACATTATTTTTTGCTCCTTTCTTATAAACTGGTCTTAACAGTTATATCTTAATTTATCAGGCCAAGTTTCTGAAGTGATTATGCAGTTTATCAATGGCACAAGAAAGTCAAAATGTGATTAATAAAAATGTCATCTTCCCCCACAGATTTTATTAATCCGAACAGTTTCAATTTTTCTAATATTTTCGTTGGTTGCTACTGCAAGATACATGTATTTTCATTTCTGTTACTTCCAGTAATTTTTTTTATTATCCATTTTATGTTTTAATTTAATAGTAGGCTCTATCTGCGTGATTAACGAAACTTCCATTAAAATTATTACACGTGTGTTTTAGGTCGGGGTTTCCCAAATTTGTTACAATAGCTTCATGAATATTCGGAGTAGGTTTACCCGTTAGTTTTTGTTTCCACACTATTTTTTGTCACTGTTTGTTCAAAAATGTTTTTAAAGAATATATTTTTATCGTTTTTAAGGTCGCTATTGACTACCTTTTTCATTGCCCTGTACTGGCTGATTACGGCGTTGTCTTGCAGTTCTCTTTTAAATAATTCCCATAGTTTATTTTTTTTCGTTAATTAAACTCACAGTTTGGTTGGTGATAAAATTTTTCTTTGGTAATTTTTTTAGTTGACTTTGCACGCAATTCCATTTCATCTGTACATATTTTTACATATACATATTTTGGCATTTAATTTCTTTAAGGAAATCCCGGCCATAAATATTAAGTTCTGACAAAATGTCGTTATCATTATAAAAGTAATTTTGCTTTTCATCAGTTCTTTTAAATTTAAAGTTTTTATGTGTGTCAATCAAAATTGCTGTCATGTAGTGATCTGCAATTTTATTTTTTGACCGTAACTCCTAATCCGTATCTCTGTAATGTGTGGTGCAGTGGCAACCCGGACCACTGCACTGTGACTAAGGTTGGCGCTAATGACCAAGCTGTCGACGCGCCATTAAGCCTCAATCCCCCCCCCCCGTAACTCCTACAATATCTTTACAGGTCCTTATGAATGCAAGATCAATAAAACCAACAGTAATGGTGTTATTTCTCACAACCTCTCTGGAGGCGTGTTAATTCTTGATTCGAATCCATAGTTACTAAGAGGTTTTTATATTTTACAACTCCATATCGTATTTTACAATTATCATCAAATTATCATCAAAACATTTACATTAGTTGAAGGTTGTCTATAAATTGACAAAGTTTTGTATATTTCGTTATCCCAATTAAAGTTAATTTCCATGGCATCATTAATTGTTATTTTAGTATTATCAACTATATGATGCAAATTAACATGAAGAAAGGATACAAAAACACCTACCATTAAAGTGTCTTACCTTGTTATCCAATGAGTCGGCTAATTACTTATAAATAATATGACATTGCTTCATTTTTTACACTTATCTCGATCATTAATATAATGTCCCAGTTTACTCCCATCCTATAAATGTCAAATTTAAATAAATGTATAAATACAACAATACATACATTTTGTAATAAATAACACATTCCGTACAGTAATTTAAATATATTACCAAATTTTATTATATCTTAACGTAATTATTTACAACAAATATCTTAATAATTGCAAACTTAAATTACATTGTTTGTATAAATTCAATTATAATTTAGCAAAAATGTTTTTAGTTATGGTTTCAAATTCATGATACTAAAATAATAATAATAATAATAATTTTTTATTTTTTTTTTTTTTATTTATTGTGTTAAGCTAGGACCACAAGAACTACAATAAATGCAGTTGTGTTTGTGGTACAAGTAAATTACAAAACCATGGTGCAATCAACAACAAAAAATAAATACATCATACAATTAAGTTGATTAGTTACACAGAATACATCAACAGACTTAGTGAATGGATACAGTAATACAAAAACAAGTAATTAATAATTTTTAACGTTAAAACATCAACAAAATAAATAACATTTTTCATTAGAAGTTAAACAAGTTCACTGCGAAATTATCCATTGTTTTAGTTGTTTCTTTAAAGTCGAATACTTATCAATAAAAAAAAGATTCTTTGGCAATGTATTAAAAATTGATGGCAAAATATAATTGCTATTTCGCTTGCCATAATTATTCCTAAAAAATGGTAGTTTAAGTTGTAAAGTATTTAATCGATTTGATAAAACCTTTTTGTCAAGTGAATTAAAGATGGCAAAGTAATGTTTTATTATTATTACAAAGTTTCTTAGCTTTAAAACATCCAAAATACCATTTACCTGATAAATGTCTTTAGTTGTAATATGATCATTGTTTTTAAATAGAATTTTAATAACCTTATTTTGAATGCTTTGTAATCTTTTAATTAAATAATCTGGTGCAAAACCGTAAATTTCTATCCCGTATCTCAGATGAGACTCAATCCATGCGTAATAGAGAATTTTTTTATTTTTATTATTTAGTATTGGTCTTAGCTGATACAGTTTTGGTAGAGTGCTTCTAATTTTACTAATAAGTAGCTCAATATGTTCTTTAAATTTATAATTTTGATCTATAGTTAACCCTAGATACTTTGCAGTTTTGACCTCATTTAGTGGTTGACAGTCATTTAATGATTTTAGAAAGATTTCTTTTTTGTGACGAATTACCATGTGCGGTGTTTTAATATGCATGAACACAGTTTTCTCTTCAGAAATAAATACTTCATTTTCAATAGTCCATTCATAAATCCTATCAAAATTGTGTTGTAATGTGTTTATCATTTGTTCATATAAAGTGTGAATAGAAAGTAAGAACACGTCATCAGCAAAAGTTTGTATGTTTCCTTCATCAATATTATTGTCAATATCATTAATATAGATTAAGAAAAGTAAAGGTCCTAAAATTGAACCCTGTGGGACACCATCACTACAGTTTAAAACATCACTTTTATGCTTTCCAACCTTGACACAACTCGTTCTGTCTTTTAAATAACTTGTAAGAATGTTGAGTACTTTACCTCTTATTCCGTATGATTCCATTTTTTTCAATAATAAATTTCTGTTAATTGTGTCAAAAGCTTTTTGAAGGTCAATTAAAATTATGCCAACATAAAATCCGTCATTTAAAGATGTGGTCAATTTATCATTTAGTTGTGTAAGTGATTCAATAGTTCCTTTGTTTTTTTGAAAACCAAATTGATTTTTAGATAGTATTTTATATTTATTCAAGAAATTTTGTACTCTCTCAGCAAAATATTTTTCTATAATTTTATTAATTGCTGGTAATAAAGCTATTGGTCTATAATTATTCACGTCACTTTTGGGACCTTTCTTGTAAACTGGTCTTAATAGTTGTAATTTTAGTTTATCAGGCCAGTATTCTGAGGCAATTATACAGTTGATCAGTGGCACAAAAAAATTTATTGAATTTTCTGTTAAAATGTGATTAATAAAAATACCGTCTTCACCCACTGATTTTTTAACTTTAATGGAAGTAAAGATTTTTCTAACATTTTCTTTGGTTGCTTCTTCAATGTACATTGTATTTTCATTTCTATAACTTTCAGTAAATTCGTAGTTTTTATCTCTTCTATATTTTAATTTAAGGTTGTCTGCTTGACCAACAAAGCATCTATTAAATGTATTACACGTCTGTTTTAAGTTTGAGTTACCAAAATTTTTTATAATAGATTCATCAATGTTCATAATAATAATAATAATAATAATAATGATAATAATAATAATAATAATCCAATAATAATACTTTAATACATGAAATTTAATACATGAAATGACTCAAAGTTTAGAAGAAAACTTGTTTGAGTCAACAAATTATAAAATTTAAACATTTTTACAAATATTATTTCCATGACCAGAGACATCTTTACTTATTATATAAGTAAAGATCCTTACTGGAGACTTTAATCTTCCAGATCTGAAGTGGCATGAAGACGGAACTTGGACCGAGACTGATACTAACAAAAATCACGACATCTTGTTTGACATTATGCTTGAACACGGCCTGCATCAAAATGTTCACCAGGTTACACGTTTTTCAACTAGCCCATCAACACTTGACTTAGTTTTCACTAATTCAAATGTTGTCTATACCAATGTTTACACCTTTGAAGGGGTTAGTGACCATGAGATTGTTGGTGTTGTTTGGCCAGGGTCTACAAAAAGCTTCACACCAAAAAGAAGAGTTCCAATATATAATAAAGCAAATTGGGGTGCAATACGGGAAGAACTAAGTTCAGTTTACATTTCGTTTACAAATGATTTTGCGAGTGATATTGACACTAATTGGGAGAATTTCGTGGGAATTGTGACTAACCTAATTGACAAGCACATCCCAACCAAGCTAGTCAACAATGCCGACAAGCTGTGGATTACATCTAAGCTGAAAAACAGGTTGAGGAAACAACGAAAATTAGCAAAAGATGCTAAGGCAGGTATTGGATTGGCAAAGTACCAAAATTTCAAGAAGGACACAATCACGGCCTTGATGAATGCCAGGGAAAATTTTTTGAGTATGTTGGCCACTCGAGGGAAAACAGACACAAAGTTCTTCTGGAAATACATGAACAGCGGAAGAAAGAAGGAAGTTTCAATTCAATCCTTAAAGATCGAGGGAAATACAAATATCTCTGATACCAAAGAAATGGCCAACGTTCTCAATAGACAATTTTTCTCTGTTTTCAATGCCTCTGTGCCCAGTGTTCTACCGGACTTCCCAGCTAGAACTGAAACGATCATGGATGACATTGAGGTCACAAATGAAGGTGTTGCAAAGCTCGTTGACAAAGTGAGCAGTAATAAAGCGTGTGGCCCTGACAAAATCTCTGCTAAAGTACTGAAAGAAACCAGGGCAGTAATTACGCCTTACCTGACAAAGCTCTTTAATCAGTCCCTTGCTACTGGCCAACTTCCAGCTGACTGGAAACATGCCAATATCGTTCCTCTTTACAAAAAAGGATGTAAGTCTAAAGCAGAAAATTACAGACCAATCTCTTTTACTAGTATTATTTGCAAACTTTTAGAACATATAATTATCAGCAACGTTTATAAGCATCTTGAGATGAACCACTTGATCTGCACTAAACAATTTGGTTTTAGAGCTGGTTCTTCATGTGAGATTATGCTGGTTGAGATGGTACACAGTGTGCTGGCCGGCATGGAGAAAACCAAACAGGTGGACTGGTGTCAACTTGACCTCGAGAAGGCATTTGACAAGGTGCCGCACTCTTTTTTGCTCCACAAAATGAAAGCCTACGGTTTATCCGAACAAGTCTTAAATTGGAATGAACAATTTTTGGTTGGAAGAACACAGTGCGTTGTTCTTGGTGGCGAGAAGTCTGAAACTGTGGACGTTATATCAGGTGTACCCCAGGGTACTGTAAGTGCTCCATGTCTTTTTTTAATGTATGTTAATGACATAGTGGACAAAGTTGAGTCGACACCATATCTTCTGGCTGATGACTGCAATGTTCTTCGAGAAATCAATACTATGGAAGACCATAGAATACTGCAACACGATCTTGATGAGGTTGCTCAGTGGTGTGACACCTGGGAAATGAACATCCAACCTAAGAAATCGGCTGTTATCTCTTTTACAAGAAAAACTCCTGACACTATTAGTCGTTATGATTATGCGATGTCAGACACAACCATCAATCGTGTTAGCTCCTCAAAATGTTTAGGTGTTTGTCTTGATTCAAATCTAAACTGGGGTGAGCATATCACTTATATTGTAAACAAAAGCACAGCAACTGCAAATTTTATACATAGGAAACTGCGTCACTCTTCCAGTGTGCTGAGAGACCTTGCGTACAAAACCTTGGTGCGACCTGTGTTGGATTATGCTAGCTGTGCATGGGACAATAACAGTGAGTGCAACACATCCAGAATTGAAAGAGTGCAGAGAAGAAGCGCAAGGGTTGTGACTGGAGATTTCAAAAGCGACTCTTGCGTCACTGGCATGATTAACACACTTGGATGGTCCACCCTTCAAACCAGAAGACGTGAACATCGTCTGGAACTGTTGTACAAGATACATAATGATGCAACTATCGTGGACAAGTCCATTTATCTAAAACAGCCGTGGTATTATGGAAAGAATGATCATATCCACAAGATTCGACGCTTTGACTGTACCAGGGATTATTTTGGTGATTCTTTTTTCCCCCGTACGGTGAGAGAGTGGAATCTTTTGGACCAATCTGTTGTCACTGCCTCCAGTTTAGCTGGCTTCAAAAGAGGTTGTAGGGGACTCAGGAGTGATGCTCTATGCTCCCACTCCGGCTAATGTGTTGCGATACTTTTTTCTTTTTTTTATTACCTTTTCTTTATTGTTGTTTTTTTTTCTTTTTTTTTTTCTTAATACGTATTTATATGGTTTACCCCTCTTTTATTTTTGAATGGCCCTGTTAATGCTTTTATTGCGTTGGGCCAAATGGTAAATAAATAAATAAATAAAATAAATAAATAATAACGAATATACAATTGAAATATATACAATTAAAAAGTTAATAAAATTCATTTACACAACGGTTTTTTACAAAACATAACAGCTTTAAAATGTCATAAATAGAAAAGAACAAACAAAAGTACATACATCAGACAAATAATTATTTGTTATAATTATTTACTAAAACTTCTTTTAAAATTTTCTGTAACATTTCAATATTTTAATAATGCAGCATTTCATGATGCAATTTGTTAAAGATCGTTGGTATGTACCATTTTTTATTTCTTTTCCCATACGTGTTTGTCCATAATGGTACCTCAAATCTTTGTATCTTAGTTCTAAGTTTTGCTTTTTTTTCAATACTATAACTTTTATGAGTATTTATATAGTAATTTTTTTTAATTACCACATAGTCGCGCAATTGTAAAACTTTAAGTATAACATTTTCCCTGTATATTTCACTGGTATGTTTATTATTGCTTTTAAATAGAATTTTTACAATTTTATTTTGTATCTTTTGCAATCTCTATCATGAAGTCTGCTGCAAACCCATAAATTTCTAGACCGTATCTTAACTGGCTTTCAATCCATGCTCCATACATAATTTTTTTATTTTTTTGGACTGAAAATATTTTTGATTTGGTACAGTTTTGGTAATATTTGTCATAGTTTTCTTATTGTATTTGTTAAATGAGTTTTAAAATTCCAGTTTTCTTCAATATTGATTCCTACGTATTTTGCAGATTGCTTAATTTCTAATTTTTTTCAATTATTGTGACAAACTCCTTTCTCAGTATTATCTTTTAAAATTTCACAGTTTTCGTGATGTTTAACAATGTGTTTTAGTTGTTGTATCTTCATTTTTGGTAAAGTTATATTTAATTGCACGGTTTTTTCTTGGCTTATAAATAATTCATTTTCTATAAACCAACAATTTAACAAATTAAAATCATATTGCAGGTTTTTTATCATATCCTCATAATATCGATTTATTGAAATTCGAATTGTATCATCGGCAAATAGATAAATGTTTGTTCTCTGTATGCTAATTTCTATATCATTTGTATAAATAAGGAAAAGTAAAGGTCCTAACACTGATCCTTGTGGGATTCCACATTTAACTTGATTCATGTTACTATATTCGTCATTTATTTTAACTGTGGCTTTTCTATCCTGTAAATAACTTTTGATTATGTTATAAATTTTACCTCCTAAACCTACAGATTCACATTTCTTTAGTAATATTTGTGGGTCAAAGCTATCAAAGGCTTTTTGTAGGTCTATTAATACTGCTCCTATAAACTTCCCCTCATTGAGTGCTTTTGTAATTAATTCATTTATATCAACCAGTAATTCTGTAGTTCCTATTTTTTTTGTATATCCATATTGTATTTTTGTAAAAGTTTTGTTTTTTTGAAAGAATACTCTTATTTTGTTTGCAAAAAAATTTCTATTATTTGGTGTATTGTAGATAATAGTGATATGGGTCTATAATTATTTTTATCTGTTTTGTCTCCTTTTTTAAATATTGGTCTTAAGACTTGTGTTTTCAACATTTCTGGCCATACTTCTTCATCAATCATTTTATTTATCAGTTTACATATTGCAATTGCTATGTTTTCTTTAGCTTTCTTAATATGGCCGGTTTTTATACTATCGATTCCTGTTGCGTTCGTGTTCCTAATTTCGGCAATTATTTGTATTATTTCTGTTACATTTGCGTATTCAATAAACATAGAATTTTTATTGGTTTTATTAGTTTTCTTTCTTAATTTAGTGTACACTTCTTTGTATAGTTTCCCTTTTTTTATACTTTCCATTTCCTGTTTGTGCTTTTTCTTTAAAGTTGGCACTTGATCTGAAAAGTTATTATTAAATTCATTTGCTAGGGTTGTTATATTTTTTCCATTAAAGGTTCTCCATTAAACTTTCATCAATATTTTCTTTCTTCCCTTTTCCATTCATTTCGGTTGTTACTTCCCAGATTGATTTATTTTTTCTGTGTAATTTTCCTAACTTTTCAGTGTAATAATTTTGTTTTCTTTCTTTAATTCTTTTATAGATTTCTTTTTTTTGCTTCTCTATATGTATTTATTAGTTCCTTGTGTATCACTATGGAATTTCTAATATACTTCCATAATTTGTTCTTATGATTTATTAATTCGATTATTTCTGTTGTTATCCATTCTTTTCTTTCCTTAACCTTTTTCTTTCTACTAGTATTTTCACTTTGATTTTGTAGTTTATTAGCTGTATGTATTTTATTTATTTGTTGATTAATAGTTTCATATATTTGGTTTGGCCATTTTATTTCCTCTGTATAATCCCAATTAATACCATTTAGCTGATTTACTATTCGTGTGTTATTGTAATTAATAAAATGTGTACTTTCATTTTTTTTGCAATTTTTCAATGCTATGTGACTGATTCCATGCCCAGCACATAGTAAAATAGTGATCAGATATTTTCTTCAATAAAGTTGCGTCTTTTACCTCCCAGTTTTTATTTTTTATATAAATGTGGTCTATGCATGATTTTTGTATGTAATTTTTTCCATGTTTTTTACTTATTTCTTCTCTAGTTGGTGCATCAATTAGGCATGTATATCCTGATTTTGCTAATAAATTTTCATAATTATCGATAATACCTTGTTCGTATTTATCTTTATTAACTTTTATATCTTTCAAGACATCAATATTAATATCGCCAGTTATTATTTGATTTTCCCATTCTTTGTTTTTTTTCTCCAATAAGCGCTTTGATTTTGTGCAGAAATTCTCTTTTGTTCGAGTCTGGTTTCCTATAGATTGCAATAATTCTTGTGGTTGTATTTTTTTCAGTAATTTCTATTTCTAGTATATTATGTTGTTCTATTGTTATTACTTTAGATTTGATTTGATACTTTTTTTTTACATATACAATTACTCCTCCTCCTCTTTTAGTTTAATTTCTTGTATTGACTCTCATGCTGTAACCATTTAGCTTGTAATTGATTTTTTCATCTTCTTTAATATTTCTTTCGGTTAAAACTATTACATCCCATTTAATTTTGGTTTCTGTTATTTGTTGTTGCAATAGTTCCCAATTCTTTCTTAAACTTCTAATGTTTACATGTATGATTTTGATATTCTTATAATGTTTGGTGTATTTTTCAATACACACTGGTACTTCATACTTTTTCTCATAATGAAATAATAATATGAAATAATAATGGAATAATAATATAATAATAATAATAATAATAATAATAATAATAATAATAATAATAATAATAATA